>VXAX01000820.1:328986-462950 GCA_013399835.1 Leptocoma aspasia
CCTTAATTCACCAATTTTAATTGAAAAAACCAGAAATCTGATTTAATTTTATTTTTCCAATAAAAAAGCATGGTTTATTCTTTTGAATTTATCAAATGAGAGCCAAGCTTAAGGATTTCTGGCACTGACTGCCAATAGGGACAGTATGTGGTAGTGAGTACAGAATGACTGGCAAAGCAAGATGTAGAGAGATCATTACACCGAAAAGGTCACATGGTATTTAACTTCATGTTTTTCATCTTGGCATAGAAGATGAACTTTCTGTTACTTCATTCTAANCAAAAACCCAACAGCAAGAAAACCTATTGCACAATCTATCAATTGCTTTGACATTTAGACATTCAGATCCATACCACTGTCTTTCCTTCCTTTTCCTTAGACTGAAAATACCTTTCTGCTTTCTAAGTCCCATTCTCCTTTTCTTCCAGAAATAGCCTTTGCTGCCTTGCTTCTGCTATGTTACTTCCCTTGCATGCCCTTTCACCTCTAACAATGTTTTGTTAGGTTTTTTCTCTTTCTTCTCTGAATGTATTTGTCATCAATGTAGTTGTTGGTTTTGTGTCACTGGCTATAGGCTGATTTTGTTTAAAGTTTTTTGACTGCTGATGAAATCTGTCTTTATTCTTTGTAGTAAAAGAAGTGGCTGTCAAGAAAGAAATCAATATCATCTGATGAATTCCTTATAAAAGTTAGAATATTTTTTAAAAGACTTCAAAAAGAGGGATGCATAAACTGAAGAGATTTCAGTGCAATGCTCACAACTTTGGATATCGTATTTAAACCAAAAGCCAATCACATTATATTAAATCAAAGTAAATAATGTATACGTTAATAAGACAATTTAATCTTACTATGAATTTATAAATATATAAGATTATATTACATATTGGTATTTAACTTCATGTTTTTCATCTTGGCATAGAAGATGAACTTTCTGTTACTTCATTCTAAGTAACAGAAAAACTTGAGTTCTAGAACTTTTAAATGTAAACCAATATTTAATTTCAATTTTTTTTTCTACATTTTTTCCTAAGATTTTAATTGTTTCCAACCTTCAGGTAAGGAAATTATAGAAAATTATGGAAATACATAAACCTCTCCATTGTTCTTTATCTGGCAAAAAAGCAGATCTCAATATCCAGCATGAGGAATGAGAATACATTTATAGCAGGAGTTAAATAGAGTAAGTCCATCTGGGAGGACAACGTGGGTGTGCGTAAAACATCTTAAAGCCTGAAGATTCAGTACAGACCAGGACTGTCACAGAAGGTTATTATCAAGATAAGCCTATTGTGTTTGTGAGTACAAAGAGGCAACTGTACTGGCAACTCAAGTGGGAGTTGAGGATTGCACCTTTTTGAATAGTTGGGGCTTTTTTTATCACTGCATTCTATACACTACATATTTCAAGAGTATGTTTTGTGGATGCAGTGTGACTGCATGACTGCAAAGTGAGTACTTTGTCCATTCTCACAGAATATAGTCTTAAAACAAGCAGTTGCTGCCACACAGACATTCCTCAAATTACAGAGTATCACCAGTAATTGTGCTTGAGAAAGCCAGAGAACAAAAAGGGTGTTAGCAATGTGTATTTGATAAAAAAGCAGTCAGGGACTGCTTTTCTACAGAAATTAGGCTATACTTTTCTTTCTATATTTTTTAAATCTTTTTTTCAACTAAATGGTAGGGTAGAGAGCAAGATTTTTCTTTTTTTTTTTAATGACAGTGAAAAAAAAAAACGTATCTGTTATAGGTCTTCAAACTGTATGTTCTGTTTACATTATTAACGTCTTAAGAATGTGTTTCCCAACTGATAGCTTTAACTAAAAAGTGAGTACTATGTTGTCACATGCATAAACTTAAGTCTCTGAAATAATACGAGAATATATTTATTTATTTATTTATTTATTTCAGTTGTAGACTTTGTAGTTAGCATATAGACATTTGCAGACAAAAGCATAACATTAACTGACAGTGTCCCTTTATATTGTGAAATGGGAACCACAGGTAAAGGGCAAAAGCAAATTGTTTCTGTGTAGCAGACAGCCCATTTACCAGCAATAGCTTTTATTTCATATATTTCGTGTGTGACCTGTTGTGGAAAATCACTTTGCTCTCTGAAGCATCTGTGCTAGGCTGCTGAGGAGAGATGGATTATTTTGTTATGCATTTTTATGATTATTTTTTCATCCTAGGTGGGTTTGGTGCCAAATGGCAAACTTAGGAGCATACACGGGATAAATCTGGTCATTATGACTTTATTTTCTCCTCCTCCATCCTCTCAAAGAGTATCATCCAGTTCAAAATAAGCACTTAATTTTCCTCCATATTGAACCATTGCTTCTTTCTTTTTTTTTTAAGATAACATTGCAAAGAAGAAGTTGCAGAAAAATAAACATAACACTTTCCCAGCTTTCTATACGTTGCTATATGACAGACAATATTAAAGCTTTATTAGATTCTCTTTTATATTGTATACTTCCAGGCCTCTGGTGACAAATGGATATCAATGGGCTTGGCATAGCAGTTTTTGAGATTTCAGGATTTATCATACACTGGGTTTGAGGAAACAGCCATCTGTCTGCTTCATTTTATGACGTGTCGCTGCGAGCCCTGGAACTGAATGGAGCCAAGTATTTTTCATACTTGTCACCTTCCAGCAGCAGACACTACAGGTACGGGGTATGGGCAGCTCTGTCATGCAGCAGGAATGTCCAGTGATCACAGGCAAGCCTGAGAAAGAGCATATTGACTGGGACACTTGTGACAGCACATCATCCAGACCTTTTGTGGAACTTGGCCTGGGTCGGTGCTGCATGTAGCAGATCTACAGCAAACAGAATTGGCAAGTGTCCAGCAGACTGATTGATACGCCATTTATTGTTTCTATGGGATTACTTGAGTTTTTTGAGATATAGGGTTTTAGCATATTTTAGATTGTTCTTTTTTTTTAAATTTCCCTAACAGCCATTGCCTTTTTACCAGTTTTCTCTTAAAGGTAAATTGACTGGTTTAGTGGGTTTTTTCTTCCTGAGATGAAAACTTCAGTTTGAAATTTTAATTACAATTCTATGGGGCATACATATACACAACAAATTATGTGCAAAACTGGCTGAAGTACTCCATAATCTACCCATTATGCATATTTCAGTTAGTCATTGGTGCTGACTATTCATGAAAATGGAATTAAATACAATTGGTTGTTTCGTCATTTAAGCATTGTTCTCATATTCTCACATAAACCTTACTCTCAGCTGAAAATGAATGATAATTTACATCAATGCATATTAATGCATCAGATTGTCATGGCAACATTTACATAAACATTATCTGTGGCATCAGATGGTCATATGACAGTTGCACCCTGAATAATTATGTCTTTTAATAAGCCAGTAATAAAGCTCTCCAAATCTTTGCCCTTTTCCTTCCATAAGCAGATTTGCAGTTATAGGTGTTGTGTGCATACAAAGTATTTCCTGTTGGACAGTGAGGTTTTGGAAACAGTATAAAACACAGATCTGTGTTATATTGAATGATAAGGATAAAAAAAACCCTTTTTTTCTTTAAAAAGTGCACATGCAATTGTGGGATCTTAATCTATGCAAATGGTATCCAGAAGTTGCAGCCAAAGTTCTGTCATTCTCTTTCACTACTGTGGCATTAAAATTGTGTTAGAAAATATGTGTCCTTTGCACTTTCCCAGTTCAAGATTCTGCCTCCAAATTAATATTCATCTTAATGTTTAGAGGCTTAGCCATTGTAATTAATCATGTAACTGTAGAAAGATACCTAATACCCCATCCCTATGCATTATTTAGCTTATTTCTTTAGTGAAAGGAACAGGCAAGAGATTAATTAAATCAAACACTTTGGGGTCTGTTTTCTCACTGATGAACAGAGGATTTATATGCAAAACTCAGGTTAGCATTAATGTAAGTTTGTCGCATAAATCACCTAGGAATTGATAGGAGCAGTGAGACTTTTAGTGACCTCCTTAAACACTTTCGTCCATCACTGCTGTTTAGATTGTCGTTGTTATTAGTGAAGGAATACTATTAAAATGTTTTATGAGACAATGCACCAAGTAATTATAACCATGAACTGTAGCTGGAAGCTCAATATACAAGCAAACTACACAAACTTAAAATAAATACAGGCACAAGCAAGCTTTCAATGACATTATAATTGTGAATGGTTTCTAAAAAACAACACTGGTTATTTTTTGTGTTTTCCTCAGAAAGATGCTATCTTTTCATATTACCAAAGAAAATAAAAAGCAATTAATCATTTAAAAATCTTGTTGATATGTAGCCTTTTTTCATACATTGAACTGCATAATTTGCAAGGTGAATCACAATAGAAAAGAAACCCTAGACTATTTTCTGCAGGTGTTGGAAACTTCTGCTAACATCAAAGTCATTGCTGAGTGTGAGTTGTTTACTATAACACTTCCTCACTTCTTTCTTTCTCTGGGGTGAAGCCACTGCCCTAGGTCATTATTTCTTGCTGCCTCCATTTAATAAGAGCTTTTTTCACTGCTCTCCAGGCTGATAGTTTACTCACTCTCAGGATTTTGCCTGATTATTTTGAATAGGATTGATAAAAGCAGTAAGTTTTCCTTTAGTACTGGCAGTAGCAATACGAAATCCAACACAGATGAACAGTGTTTTCCCAGTTATTTCATTTGTTTAGCTTTCCATTCTTTAAATAAAAGCCTCCCTAATTTGCAGTGGTATTTCTAATGGGCTTTGTAGAAAAGCCATCTTTTCTTACACATCTGGACATGCCTGTATCCAGGGTTGGGCCATATCCATCACATTCTCACCAGTGAACAAGTTTTGTCACGTTTATGGTTCTACTTTGAATCTTTAGAAAGTATATCTTTGCGTTTTAAAAGAATTCTTTATGAGATTAACTGCTTCGATAATAAGATGTGAGTTTTTATTGTTTTCCAGCTACAGTAAATCAGCTTACTGAGCTACCATCTTCATAATGTCATTATTTAAAAATATTGGGGTTTTTTTTAAAGGCTAAAGCTAAATATATGGGTCTGTGTAACTGACTGTAATATATGAGCAACTGACTACCAAAGGTACATTTTTTAATGTTATTCAACCAGTTCTTTAACTGCACATCTGAAATATAAGTGATGCTATTCAGAATAAACCTCAAGTTTTTATGTCGTCTGTTGTAAACAGAAAACCTGTCTCCAGTTCACTTTTTTTTTCCTTCATAAAGCAGGCAAAAAATAAAGACTGATGCTGTAGAGGGTCTCTTCACTAGCTGGAGTTCTAATGCATCAAGGGGCATTGTATAGCTAACATTATTCTAGGAAAGAAGTGTTCCATCTTTGCTCTTTATTGAGATAGTTTTGTGCTTTGTAAACATTATTTATTTGAACAAGCTGGTAGCCAGGGGAAGAATCTGCACAAGGAAAACTTACCTATTAGAAGTTTTTCCTATTTCCTGTGCCATTATAAGTTTATTCCCCACTCTATAATCATGACCTTCAGTGTGGCTTCTTGTCTTGCCACACAGATGAAGAATAGCTGCTTAAACAATTGTCAAACTAGTACACTCAGCTCCTATGGCTCATTGCTGCATATGCATATGATGTCGGAAATTCACTCACAAATAATTCATTTGTTACCACCAGTAGTTTCATCTCCTGATTGTTGGCTGTATATTTTCATGATATTTTAAAAACAAGTATCATTCTTTAATGAAAATGCACAAATGAGATATCATAAGCTATTAAAACAAACGTGATTATTATGCAAAGTGAAACAAATGACTTAGTATTGGAGGTGTACAGTTTTGAATCCTGAATTGCTTGGGGGCTTTTGGGAATGCAGCAATGAATGCAAAATGTGGAAGCAGAAAAAAAACCCTTAGCATTTTTGAAAGATGGATGACAGTAATTATCATGAGCAATGACTAACTATTGGTCTCCACTTTGTCTCCCCATATTTCTTTCTCTTTCATTTTCCTTTTGTGAAGCATTAACTCCAGGCAGTCGGTTACAAAATGTTAGTGTATTTCAATAGCCTAAAAAGACACAGTCTTCACTAATGCTTCTAAAACTTTATCTTCTGTACATCAGAGAACATATATGAATATGTAATTTATCACATTGATAGTAGCTCATACTTTAATTACCACCTGGTAAAGCACAGCTTACAAGTACTTTTTTCCTCATACATTAGAATTGTTTTAACCATTAACTTTAGCTGACTTCTACTGTTTGTTCAAAATAAATGTTTGCATAAACATACATAAATGCTGAACAACTTTGTTCCTAAGTGATAAAGCCTACATTGCTGTGCTTGCTCTTGTCCTAGTCACATCTATGAAAACAATTTAAATTCATCCTTTAATTTAAAAAAGAACAGTTAGATATGAGTTGAAAAGGGGGAGTTTGCTCAGAGGAATGTCATGGAAATGTCTGTGGGTAATACATATAAAGAAAAAGTCTAGTAATAACTCTTTCAGTATACATTGTCAGCAAAACTTGTAACTTCTCTGAACCAGCTATGTACTGTAATAAATGGGGGCATGGTGGGAAAAGAAAGGATATGGTGCAAAGAGACAGAGCAGTGGCAAGAACCATTGACCAGAGAAGAACTTTGTGAAGGAGCAATAACTTAAAAAAAAAAAAATCAACAGAAAAAAATATCCAACAACAAACCCCAAAATTAACCAGCAATCCCCAACAGCATAAAACCAACAAAAACCCCAAAAAAAACCCCACAAAAACCCCCAAAAAAACCAAACCAAACAAACCACTTATTTTTTGTTTAATTTAAAGTCAAAGAGAAAACGCAGGGAGGACAGCTGAGAGAGGAGTAATAGCAAGAAGAAAGAAGACTCCATGAAAAAGAGCAAGGACTGGAAGGAAGGAAAATAAGACCTCAGCAAACAAAAAGGTATGAGAGAAAGTACCTAAATGGAGGATCATAGCACCAGGTTGCATACAGAGAAGTAATACAGTGGGAACAGATCAGCTTGGAAGAAATTAAACCCTTTCAAACCATGACACAGTTTTATGTAGGGAAGAATTTTCATGCAAGAGGTGTGAAAAACATTTTTTTCTTTAGGAAAATATATAGACTCTCTGGGAAAAAAATAACTAGGAGACTGAATTGAGAGATAGAAACAACAAGTAAAGAAAACATTTTGCTGTTAGATAGAAGACTGGATGTGGAGGGATGATGGGGAAAACCTGGTGTGAAATATAAGAGTAAAGGTGTTTGGCAAGGCCGAGTAAGAGAATAAAGAAATAAAAAAGTGCAAGCAAAGTGGAATTTTCAAGGAGGGAGAAAACTAATGAAAATGAAAATGAAAAGTTAGTTAGGAAAAGCATTTAAAATAATGAAAAGCATCAGAAGGAAGAAGACACAAATATAAACAGAGTAGGAAATGAACAGGAACACAAAAGTAAGAAGATTGGAGAAGATGTACCTTCACACAGAGCTTACACATTTAAGAGCACAGCAAACCCACAAGTTACTGTGTTTGGCTTAGAAATGAGCAATTTAAACCTATTGAAAGTTAGAGAGGGTTAATGCTCTGTTATTCCCTGACTGCAGAGATTAACAAGGTTAGGGAAGTTGTTCTGAATTAAACAATTCCCCTGTTGTCCCTAGTGTGTGTTTCAGCAGAGAGTAGGTGAGTAGGCAATGTTGGCAACCAGTCTCTCTGTTGAGATATGGAAGGGAATTTAAGCTAGAAGTTGCTTTTTTTGTTCAGTGCTTACATCCTGGGAGAGAATAATTTGTTATGTTTGCTCTGAAGTACTTAGCGCACTTCTGAGTCCTGTAAAACAATTAGTAATTATATACTAAAAATGTGAATTTGATTTATGATGTGAATTCAATTTATGGATATCTATAGGGCGCCTATTAAAATCAATCCTTGAATATTTAAAAATCTGTTTAGATTAAGCATCAGATGCTTTCCAGACTCTCAAGTTGTCATTGATTATGCTTAATGGACTAAGTTCTAAAAATAAGGAAATATCTTTAAAAAATTGTTTTCACTTCATCCACCCATGAGAACAGAATGAAAATAAATCAAACTTAATAAAACAAAATTAATAAATAAATAAGTGGCAAGCCATTGATTCAGATCTTATAGCTTAATTTATTCCAACAAGAAACTGATAAATGCAGAAGTCTGACAGACTTTTTTCCCTTTTTTATTTTTTTCTTCCAGACTTAGCTGCCACAAATACTTTAGTAGTTACCTCTTTCCTCACTCACCAGAGTTTCTAATAGTCTCTGTATATTTCTAATATTATGAAATGATAATTATGATTAGGAAGGTGGTGTGGCATGTCTTCTAGTTGAAAATTATTGATGTTTCTATTCCTAGTTTGTTTTGTCAGGAGTAAAATCATCATATGTCACAGACTGTTCATAAGGATAACTCTTGTTTTACTTTTAATTTGGTGATACTTTATTTTTAATGGCTCCCCAAAATTATTTAGCATATTTTTCAGAAATTTTTCAGTGCTTTAAGAATGAAAAACATTGTGTTGTGTCTGATGGGATGGAGTTTCATAGCAGCCTCTATGGTGTTGTCTTAGATTTTTTGACATGAACCATGTCGATAGCACACCAATATTTAAACAGGCTGCCCAGGGAAGTGGTGAAATCAGCACCTGTGGAAGTCTTCAAAAGGCACGCAGATGTGGTGCTTGGGGACATGGTTTAGGGATGAACACACTGGTTCCAGCCTATATCTTGGACTTGATGATCTTAGAGGTTTTTCCCAAACTTAATTTTTCTATGATTCTGTGATTTTTCTTTTTTTCTGAAATACTGAGTGAGCTGAGTTGTGCTGGAGGTGCACAACTGTAGTAGATGATTTCTCTAGGCTTGGAAAAGAAAAAAGAATGGGGTTTCATGGCTGATTTGTCTGAATTCATCTTCAAATTATTCTTGTCTGGCTGCACTTAGGTTTCACTGGTCCCAAGCTGGTGCTCTGCCTCATTCCTCTCTTTATTATTGCTAGCAGAGCACTGCATAATATGCATTTGCATATTATATTGTAGAGATCTGATTTGCATGTGGCTGCTCCTTGAACAGAGTGAGAGTAAGATCAGTCTAACTGGAAAACAAACAAGCTGTGCAGAAATACTCAGAACTATTTGTCTGCAGAAGTCTGTATTAGCTAATAGAGACCATTTATTGGCTGGAGAAAAAGTGAGGAAAAAGGGAATTTTTAGACATGGGACCTGGACATGAATAAGAATATTTTTTTCTGTGGGGCTGACTGAGCACTGGAACAGAGTGCCCAGTGATGCTGTGGAATCTTCTTTGGAGATATTTAAAAACCTGTCTGGACACAATTCTGAGTAATGAGGTCTAGGGAGCCCTTCTAGGCAGGATGGCTGAACAAGATGACCTCTAGTGGTCTCTTCCAATCTCACCCATTCTGCGATTCTGCGGCTTGGCTAAGTAGGTATCACATAGTAATTCTTCTGTGTCAACAATACAAGAGTTACTTGCTCTTTCCCCCTCTGTGATAAGCTGTATCACACTGTGGTGTGTTGTAGTTGGAGAGCGGTGCTTGGAGTCCAGACAGCTAAATATTATATCAGTGACTATATGGAATAATTCATTTTCTGCATGTGGACACACATAGATTTTCCATAATTTTATTCAGCTCATATAGCCTCAGTTTCCTGTATAGGAAATAGATAATATTCTTCTCATGTACAGTATTTTTTGATGCGGTAACTATACAAAATAGAAGGGTGGACTATTTACTAGTATCTAAATTTACTTCCTATTTCATGTTGTTCTGATGTTGGCAGTGGTTTATTTTATTTGCTTTTACAATTATGTTGTGTTCAGTGTTTGAAATTTTTATTATTAAGTATGTACTTAACAAATTGTCTCAGCAGTGTGAGACAAAACACTGGGCATACTGTCACTTATCTTTGTTCAATACTTCACAGTACTGCAAAAAGTACAAGCTATTAAATAAGAATATAAGAAAGAAACAAGAATGGAATTAATTTAGAAACAAACTAGTAATTACATCATCTGGCATTATAATCTAGTTCCTAGACTCTGCAATTATGCAAAATGAGTCTCCTATGCCTTTATTACCATACATCATTAAAAAAAACTGAAGTGTGTTTTAAAATTTAGGAACTAAGATTCTTATAGGAATATTGTTTTCAAATGTCTATAAAACATATTAAAAAGTATATTTTTAATACACTGAAACATCTAAATTTGGTGTTTACAGTAGCTGCAATGCTATTTCAGAAATATAATTAAGAAAACTCCTTTTGATGCAGCTGTATTTTTTGATTTTTCTATGGTGCAGCCAATTCTTAGAGATGGAAAAAAGGTGTTGAAAGTCAGAGACTAGACATAAGTCAATAAATCAGTTCAAAGTTTAACATGTATTTATAATTACATAATTTTGAATTATTCTTCTTTTTTAACCTTTAATTTAACAATGGTAACAATAAATACTCCCAGTACCTCATGTTATGGCGAAAAAATTCTCAGTGCTTTTTTCTATAACTTTCTCCTCTTCCCCTTACTTTAGGCAGAGCAGAAATCCATTTTTCAAGGAAAGATAGGGTTGCACTGCTTCAGTATATTCTGTTTTCAATCTGTCTTAATTTTTTTTTCCTTTAGGACTTGATTTCTTAAATTTGTCATCTAGTAACTTTAATTTCTCTGTCATTCTGTTCATTATCTGTGTTAATTTGTTTTTTTTCCATAAATAGGACATTTCCATGTACCTCTGCATCTGAAGCACTCTACTTCCTTAAATTTATTGTCCGTCTTATTTTCCAACATGCTGAATTTTGAGCGCAGAATAGTAGTAGAATTAATATTGGATGCTGTGACACTTTTTTTGCCTGTGTATCTGGGAAATAAGGGACTTTGAAAAGTATATATATAAATATATATATATATTTATACATACAAAACATGGTGTCAATGTGACGTCAGTGATAGTCACAGCATCCTGAAGGCACTGATAGCTGAAAGCCTTTACCCTCTAAACGCATCTAAAAATTTGCAGATATTATTCAATATGAGAAAATATTGACTGTTTTTAAAGGCTTCTGAAAGGTTTCATGGGGGTGACAGAGCAGTCTTGAAGCAGCTAATAATATTTTGGGAGTTCTTTACAGTCAGCTGATAAAAAGACAGAATTATACATATAAGTGATTAATGTGTGGATGGTCATAAATGAATTACATAATTAGTGGCAGCCTGAACTGTAAAAACCTGAGGTTTTGTATATAATTCAAGGTTGATGCATAATAGAGTGTAAGTATTGGCTGATGTAAAATTGACTACAAATTTACAATTTATAACTTCACTGTTACTGGAAAGAACTCACAAATTCTTTCTTGCATGTCAATATCAGGCCGGTGTTATAGCTACAATAGTATGTCACGCATGAAAATAATAAAATTGTGAGAACTAAACTGAATTCAAGGTGTGTTATTTTTGTTTGGTTGTTTTGGTTTTTTTATTATAGAAACTGGTTTTTAAATTAAGAGATGGGACTTAAACACCATCTGCTATCTCCATTATCCTTCTTAACAATGAAAACTGTGGTGGATTTTAGGAAAATATTCTTCTGCAGGTGGGTGATTGAGACATTTGAAAATTTTAGTGATGGTACTGCAGGAAGCACCTTCCATTAAATGAGACTTTGTTCCAAACATTCAGTTGAGATTAATCAGTGCAGTTCATCGAAGAAGACAGCACAGCCCAAATATCTTTGAAGTTTCCCTTTAGCTGGTTAGACTTAGGGGTTAGACTTCCTCTCTGAATGGAAAGTCATGTGAGATACTTATTACATGGCTGAAATGCTTTTTTTAACAGCAAATAGTACAGTAAGCAGATCTGTCTGTAGAGAATGAAAGGAAATGAAAGAAGAAGCAGTCACATGAAACTACCTGTGACCAAATCTATTTTCTCCTAGTGAATCAGTTTACACATACTTATTCAGAAACTACCGTGCTTGTAGCTCACACCTGTTCCTGGTGCCAAGAACGCTTGAACCTGACTGTGATTTCTCCAGACAAATAATGGGGATATTAGGTACTTCTTGAAAGTTATTATGACTCTGTCTAGACAAGTGCTTACCCATGAAGTAATAAGCTGCCTCTTTAAAGTCAAAGAGATTCCTTATCTTTTTAAGATTGACCAGGTGGTGAGGTGTCTGTGACATCTAGAGCATTGTGATTTCTTGTTCTGAGCACTTAGGCAGCCTTTTCATATTGAGGCAGCTTTGCAGAATTTCCTTTGAAGACATGCAAATTAAGAAGGAGAATGTATTCCTAAAATCAAGACTGAATTATATATGTTTCCCCACTTCCAGAAAGAAACCATTTTAAACAAACAGAAATAGTTTTTAAATTTTCCATTGGTCTTCTACTTGGAGTTTAGTACTACTATCCTATTAATGGAGTACAGAAAAAAGAGATCCAAGCAAAAAACCGGTGCATCCATAGAACTATAATAGTTCTTCTGGTCTTTATCCAACTAATTCAGGAAGGCATAAAAGTGTGTAAAGTTACACTTTGCTCAGCACATTTTTCTGTTTTGAATTTGTTTTGTTATGAATATGAGAGTATCATGGAAAGAGTAGGAATCAATTCATATCTGCCTGTCTACCATACCTGTCTAGCCAATGGGAAGGTATAAGTAAATTTATAAGAATATTTTTCTCATTCATTCTATGAGAGAGGTCTAAAATCAGGAGATTAGCCACGATCTGAGTCTATCCTCCTTTCCTCTTCATTAACTATATAGTAGATACATGAAGTAAGCTGAGAGAAATCCAAACCAATATATACATAGTCTAAGGTTTCAAATTTTAAACCCAAAATAGAGTACAAATAATCTTTTAGATCTCCAATATTTAAATGGTCTGTCTTAAACTGACTTTTTCCCAATCACATTGTATGCCAGAAAATGGAGAATACATGTTCTGTATTATGTTAGTGCAGGACTGGTAAATATTTGTACTTGTTTCTCATGCTTCTCCATAAGTGAAACATTTGAATAAGGCATAGAATTTTTGTAGTAGACCTTTTATTAAATATATTTTATATTTTACTTACAGATTTTGGATTCATCAATTGGATCAAATTCACTCATCAGTCAATTAATCCAGAATTATAATTTTATAAAGCTTTGTGGAATCATCTGTGCATAACTATCTATATTTTTATAAATCAAAAAATATGCTGCTCCTGTAGAGAGCTAATTATTTAGTGTATGTTTTTGGTGTATCAGGAGTTTTTTGGTTTTACTTTTTAAATATTTATATACATAATTCTTTCTAGTAAAAGAAATTGAAAATTGGCTTGGTTCAAAAGTTAAATAAAGAAAATTTCTAATTAGACCTTTAAAACATCTTTTATGTTGAAGTTATGTGAATTTGAAATTATACAAAGAAATATATGTTTTTTTAAAAACAGCCCTTTTCTTTCACTTTAAAATAACTGAATATTTAATTCCATCATTAATTAGGAATAATTCAATCCAAAGCATAGATCTTGTAAACAAACCTGTCGCAAATTTGCCTGAGTTAAAAACTTCTGAATCAGCACCTCAATGTAAATACTATTTCAATCTAAAATATAAAGAATCCGAAGTTATTTCTGTAGCTGTTTAAATCAAATGACTATTTAAGGTGAAGGAGTGAAAAACATCCAGCTCTAAAACCTTTTCACAAAGGAACAGTAAAGGTAGTGACTGAAATACAATGTTGCAGAAAGTCCCAGTAATGAGTGTAAATCTCAGCTTCTCTCTTAGACACACACACACACACACACACACACACACGCTCACCTACACAGTCCCCAGCATTAGTTACTGCACTTATATTCTGAAGAACTGTAAGCCTCTCTACAGCTATTGATCTGCAGACTTTCTGAAATTAAACTGCCTGGTATCACTGTGTTCTTGATATGTTATTGATTTTCTTTGGAATGTTTTGAGGAAAAAAAATATGACAGAGCTGTAGGACAAAGAGAAGGTCTCAGTTTTATTTAGTAGACAACTTGATTATGCAGCAGCTGACCACAACATTTTTGTTTCTTTCCCCAGGTTTCCTTTGAGACTTGCTGCTAAAATAATGGTATTTTTAGGGGTTAAAGTGTCCTCCTGAATCATCAAATCTTTATTGATCTGATTCACAAAGGTTCTGAGCCCCTCGGGTGGCAAAACATTCACCTGCTGCTTTAAGGCAGCTTTGACTTTGCTTTGTATCCTTCAGAGACTGGTGTTTGTGGAAAGAACATCCAACACATCATAGACCTGCTTCTTGTTTATAGGCATTGTTCAATTCACAGCCCTGATACTGCATTAAGTTGCACTCATCTCTAGCTTTCAGGGTCACCTTTATACAAAGAAAAAGTTTGTTCACAATCAGTTTACTGCTGCAGTATTTTTTGATTCAGAATATGGAACAGGGAAAGAGGAGATTTTTACAGTTGTAGATTAGACTGGGTTTTTTTGCAGTTAAACTAAAGAATTTACTTTTTGCCTTCTTGTCAATAATTCCTGACCAAATGGCTCTTTGTTGCTTTCAATCTTCACAGCATTAACTCATTCACAATCCCAGCTGATACCTATGCTTCTCTACTGGCTCTGGCTGGGACAGGATAAATTTTCTTCATAGCAGCTTGTATGAGGCAATGTCTTGCTTTTGTGAAAAGAACAGTGTTGACAACACGTTGAGGCTTTTTAGTTGAGCAGTGCTTGCTCAGTCAAGGCCTTTTCTGCTTCACACACTGCTCTGCCCCTGAACAGGCTGGGGATGCACAAGGAATTGGGAGGGGGCACAGCCAGAGCAGCTGACCCTGCAGACCAAAGGGCTATCCCATATCGTATGGTGTCATGCCCAGTAATAGAGGTTGCAGAAAAGATAGAGGAAGGAGGGGATGTTGAGAATTGGGATGCCCCTCTTCCCAGGGAAAGTAGGAACTACATATGATGGAGCCTATTTTTCCTGGAGATGGCTGAGCACTTGTCTGCCCACGGGAGATGATGAATTAATTCCTTCCTTTGTTTTGGTGGTGTGCTCAGCTTTTGCTTTACCTATTAAACCATCTTTATTTCAACCCATGGATTTTTGTTCTTTTCTTATTCTCTCCTCATTGCACTATGGGACAGTGAGCAAATGGCTTTGTGAAGTTGAATTGCCTGAATTTACCTCACCTAATTGTTGCCATCCAAATATTAAGAATTGTGAAGGAAAGCAGCACTCAAACCTGTTCCAGCTCTCTGCAGTCCTCTCTACCATAAATTACTTATGGCCCTCATCTTGCTATATAGAAAATATAGAATGATTAGATGATTAAGGTGATCATTATATTAAAGGTTCCTTCCAACCCAGGCCATTCTATGATTCTGTTATCCATACAGTACACAGAGTGGAGGTCAACACCTCCATTTTCTTTCCCCAAAGAACTGCTGTCTAAGACATTTAATAATACCTCCCTCTAATCTTTTCCTTGAGTATGAAGTTGCTTAACAAAGTCTTTGAATGGTGTTGCAGTACACAGTATACTAGATCATATATCAGTAAGAAAAGACCATTTCAACTCCTCTGCCAGTACTATAAAAAATCATGGCCTCATACCGCATAAATGTATCCAGCACCTGCAGCCTGTATACACTTGTAAGAGTTCTCCATCAACATCACAATCACTCACCTGAGCTGTGTGTGTATTTTTTTTTTCAAAAATTTTTTAGTAAAAAATTTTGGCCCAAAATAATATGATTCTCTCTCAGGTAAGAAAACATAAAAATCAATTATGATTCTGTGTTGAGTGAATGTCTAGGAGAACCCTCTCTTATGAAACAACCTATGCTGTCATTGTGATTACAGAGAAAGACTGCCAACAACTGAGATATTAGTGAAAGTGTAAGACAACATGAATTTAATATTCTGAAAATTGGTCAAAAGGAAAAGATAAAATTTTACTACAACTTTAAATTTCTAGCAGATACGTGGTTAGTAATGTTCTGAAGAGCACTGTAACTTTTTAGTTTTCTTCCTGAGAGTATCTCACTTTTATGGCATTTTATTGTCATAACTGTTGGCTATTGTTTCAAAACATTTTCCCTGAATTATTGACATGTAAACAATTCCATTACAAATTGGGTTCATATTCTTTGTTTTAAAAAATTCTGACACAGTTGAAGAAATTACTGTACTTTCCTGGAAAAAAGCCTTAAATCCACAGGGTCAATACTTAAAATTCTTTTTTAAAAAGGTTGCATTATTTTCAGACTAAGTAATAACACCTGCATCTGTTTTACAAGCATTCTATGGCATCACTGCCCACAGAACTGGTTTTTGATTTCCAGACTGAACTTGAACTGTATCAAAAATGCAATTTCCCTTTGATTGTTAGATAAGATCATTGCTTGCTGATACAGCCATGGAGTCCTGTGTTTTCAAACTGAAAGTTGCAATGCTGGAATGTAGCAGAATCCTCAGACTCAGGTATCACAATGGTAAGTCTACACCGACAGCAAAATGTTGCATATTTTAGTTGCTGGCAGAAACTAAAATTATATTGTTTTCAGTATTGTCTGTCAGTATGTGACAAAGTTTCATACTTTCTGAGGGTTTATATGGTGACAGAAATTGCTAATGGAAAGTTTTTAAGTGGGGAGGAATTGCCTTAAGTCTGTCTAAACTGGCCTTGCATTTTCCACAGAACAATAAATCATTACATCTTGAACTTCTCCACTCACAGATACCACATAAAGACAGGAAATTTTCAAATGATATCATACTTGTGGTCAAAGAGAGGTTTTAAGCTTCCTGAAGCAAAGCTTAAACTTTGGCTTCGTAACTACCACAGCACACATCTGAACATATATAAAAAATCATAGTATACAAAAAGCATGGAAAAAATTAAATAAGCATGGTAGAATTTTTGGAAAAGTACTTGGAAATGTATTTGAAGTAGTACACGTGGTTATAACCCTTTTTTCTTCCTTGCGTATTAAAAACCTTTGGTTTGAATATCCTTTCTTGTGTACAGATAGACTATTTTTTAATATAATTTGTCTTCACCTCTTACTCTCATCATAGGCACTTGCCCACTGTGCTGTTTCATGAAGATTATTTTTTAATTAAAGTGACTGATCAATCTGTTTTGCTAGAATAACATTTTTCTCAGTCCAAACAGTGATTTCTGAAGACAAGTCAAGAATACTAAGTAAATATCTGGAAAAATCACCTGGCAATCACCAGACTTAAAAATAATTTAATCAAAATGCTATCTCTAAATGGGGCATGTGAAGTTTCTGAACATACTTACAGATTTGAACTCTGAGTTGGGTTTTTTTGCATTTAAAGAGCTAGTTGCTCACATATATCTATGTGAAATATTTCTATACAGAAGTAATGCATTTTTGCTTTTCTTGCAAATGAAATGTGATCGATTGTTTATCTTGGACTACTCTGCCTCTTGCTTCCCACTCCACACAATACAGTTTTATGAATAAATATCAGGTAAACTATTTTCGCACATAAATTTAAATGTGTCTAAGCACCTTGTAGAACCAGAATTAGTTTTAGAATTTTAGAGGTCATTAAAATTACTTCATAATATAAATCCATTTGAACCAACTAGTCTTCGTACATTTTATTTTCTTTCTTTGGTGGATGTTGCTGATAATATTTTTAAAATTTTAGAAATGTGAAACATTAAGAGTATACAATGTCAATTTTTAAGCTATAGCTAATTCTTTAAATAGCTGCCTTACATGAAGACTACACTTATTTATGTAATAATAAGATGTCTTGTGATCCAGCTGAGTTAGTGTTGAAATTGGTTAGGTAGAAGTGTTGCTTAACTGTGTCACACTTAGCCTTGGTATGTACAGTTAATTTGTAACAGCTAAAACACATGCTCTTCCAACCCCTTCAATTCAGCCATGTAATCTCTCCCAAACTCATACTCTCTTGCTACCAGCTAATTAATCATTATCATGCATTTTTAAAAGGCCAGTTTATGAATTCAGATAAGGAAAAAAAGGTCAGCGAAGTGTATGCGGGTTGTTTTGGTTTTTTTTAACCTTCTTTTATCATTAGCAAAAAGGACAATTACTGTCTTAGAATTGCAGATACATTTAGCTAATTTCTACATGGTTGCATCAAAGACATTCCATTCTCTAATTACTGAAGTCTTCAAAGAAAAATACCAGGGAGAAAAAAACCCTGTCTTTCAACCATCATTAAACTTCTCATTCTAGTAGAACTATAAGGCCAAAACCTACAAGTGCAAATATTGAAATACAGAAGCAGCATATGATCCCTTCTCCCTTTAGTATTTAGCTGATAAATTTTTAAACCATCACCCAATATCCTGATATCCCACTTATTCTTTTTATTCTTTTGCTCTTCAGATGTGAAAGTTCTCTTCTAATCCAAATGATTTTATGTGTCTATGCTTGAACTATTTTTAAAAGAGCAGAGTCATTTCTTCTAACACTAATTCAAGAGTTTCAGAGGGGCTGAAATTATTCTTTCAAAACCAAAAAGATCAAAAAGGTGGAAAAGTGCAATGAGTAGAGGTGGGCCATGAAGGGAGATTACACTGACTTTTAGTTTGGTGGCCAAGTTGTTAATAAAGTCAACATTGTGAAAAAATAAAATGTAAAGTGTATGCAATGAAGATATAGTCTACTTAGAAAAAGGAATGTAGCTACTGTTTATGACTCTTCAAAAAGGCCACATTTTAAAAAACCCTAATATTTAAAATGAAAGCTGAAATTTAAACTAAACCTAAAACAATTTGCTTTGTAAATAGTCTCGCTCCCCACTAATAATCAGACTGTATGACTTTTACAAAAAAAAACCCCAAACCTCATAATTGAAAACTGTATGAAAGCATTGTTTTACAAGTAAAGAATTATTTGAAATTTTCAAATCAGCAAAATTGTATTTACTGTAGGGGAACTATAAAGTATGTCATATAAAAAAAATGGAGGAGTAGAGTGTTTCTAATGTAAAAGAGACGATGATGATCATGTTCTGTGATTACGAGGCAAAACAGTTTATGGAACAAGCTTACTGACATTAAAGATATATTTAGAGAGATATTTATACAGAGATAAGAAAGATTATATAAAAAGCATTTTATCATATACAAAAGTGCCCAAGATTTTAAGTAATGACAGTCTGCCCTAAATAGTATTAAAGTCAATGTAGTCAATACTCAGATTTCCTAGATTGATAAAAAGAGGTGACAGTGACTGCAGATAAAGTCAAATAATACAGTGATTCTGTTAGTTGTTTGATACATGTGTGATTTCAATATTTCAGCTTTTTAAAATATGTGGTAGGAATATCAGCACAGTTTATTGACACACAATTCAAAATATTGCATTTCCCACTGCTGTGGGAAAAAGTCAACCCCCAAACCCCAGTCCCCCCCACCATAAAAAAAACTCCAAAGCCACCCCAACTTTTCCCACAATAATTTGTTTCTTTGATATTTGAGAAGTGACTAAATTCCCCTTAATTACAAGAGTAAAAACTTCCTTTATGTGCATTTATTCTTATGGACCCTGCCATGTATAGTGTAATCCCAAAAAAAAGCGTTATAGAAATGCATAATTTTTTTTCAGAAATGAGAGTCAGTATTTTGTTTTAATTAGTTGTAGATCTATTCCTTTCCCTACCCACTTGAAACAGAAAATAATACTTTCTGTTGTGAAAGGCTTTCACAAGTATAGCTGACCTAAATACAATTAATGAGTACTAAAGTGAAGAAGACATTAAAGATAAAGCTTGTTGATGACAGAAAAAAATTTGTTGCAGATTAATAATCTTCTGTTGATTTAGCTATCCATGCTATTCCCAAGATGTGACCATGGCAATTTACAGGAAAATTAATACTTCTTTGTTTCCACTCTTAAATAGCAGTACCTCATGACATAACAAAAGAAGTGGTTGACATGCCACATAGGTAATTGAGTTGCAGCTCCATTCCTATGAATCATAGCCAAGTAATTAATCTTTTACCTAGGAGAAAGTACTGGGGATATTAATAAAATGTGGGAACAACAATAATTTTTATATAAGGAAAAGAAAGTACATGGTCTAAGGGGGATTGATACTTTGCACAAATATGAAGAAATTGAATTTTGGTGTCAGCATAAGAAAGTTCTAATTGCTGGATATTGCTAACATACAACAGTTGTACAGAGGAAGGAACTGAACCTGGATAACTGCATATGAAATTTACAAGTTTTGCAACAGTAAAATTTGTAGGACGTTTTCTACTTTGTATGCAGCATGTACTGTTTTCAGTCTAATTGGTTTTTCATGGATTTGAAGACACATTCTACAGATAGGAGTGCATCTGTTTTCCCCAAGACACATATTATTCTGATTAAATATTTGAAATTAAGATAGAGTGATTTCATGTGTTAGTTTTGATAATGGTAGTTGGTTCAATGAGAAAAAAATTGGCAGTCTCTTATAAATGTTTCAAAAATCTGAAATGTCATGACATTGTGATTAAAATTGTTTAATTAGCATTTCCTGAAATACTAGGAATTAACCAAAGAACAGAACTGCTGTAAGAATCATCTGGAAGTTTTGCACTATAAAAGTGTTCTTTTGCATTTATGCTTGATTTTTTAAAATTGAATCAGTGTGAGATCAATGTAGCTAATTCTATATCTGTAAGTAAATATTTCTGTTAATTCGCAATGTGCATTGACTCCTAAAAAAGAAAAGTAAAAAGTAGCCTTGTGTTCTTTACAGGCTTTTTAGCATGAGAGTTTTTTATTTAAAAAAGAGTTGTTGTCTGCATCAGGACCTATTAACAAAGCCAAAGCAGAAAATACTCAAGTTCTTCTACTTTCAAAAATAGATTCATAGAACAATTTGGGTTAGACGGGACCTTTAAAGGTCATCTAGTCCAGCCTTCCTGGAATGAGCAAGGGCATCTTCAATGAGATCAGGCTGGTCAGAGACCTATCCAATCTGATTTTGAATATTTCCAGAGCTGGAGCATCCACAACCTCTCTGGGCAATTTGTTCCAGTGTCTCATCATCCTCATTGCAAAAAAAGTTCTTATATCTAGTCTGATTCTACTTTTTACTTTAAAGCCACTACTTCTTGTTCTCTTACAAGAGATCCTGCTTAAAAATCTGTCCCCATCTTTCTTATATGCTAAATATTAAATATTGAGAGGCTGCAATAATATCTTCCTAGAGTCTTCTCCAGCTCTCTCAGTCTGTCTTCAGAGGAGAGTTGCTCCAGCCCTCTGATCATCTTCATGGCCTTTCTCTGGACTTGCTTCAACATGTCAATGTCTTTCCTGTGCTGAGGACCCCAGCGCTGGATGCAGCATTGCAGGTGGGCTCCTACAAGAGCAAAGAAGAGGGGCAGAATCACCTTTCTCAACCTGCTGGCCACACAGAGTTAAGGGAAAAAAAAAAGTTATTATGCCTATTAGAAAAATCAATACAAAAAAGAGATTACTGACCTTTCCATTGAACAGTGCTAGAACCTCCCTACTTGAAAGTAGGAAATTTGACATTTTCCAATTATTATTCTTACATTGGGTACATGTTTTACTGATCTTATCAAAATTTACAAAATACTGGCCAAATGAAAAGATGATATAAAATTAGTTTCCTGGAGGCTTCTTAAATTTTTGCATCAAAAAATCTCCAAACACTGCAATGAGGTGAGCTGGGTTTTCTTCGACGGTTTTCAGAGGCTTCAAGGTACATAGCATACAAACATTGAAAACATATGAAGTAAATTTTATTATTTGCACCCTCCTGTATCTGCAGAATCCAAGAAGCAAAAGCTGTTTTGAATAAAGAGAAAAAAGGAGCCAGCATTGAAATAAAGTATATAGGATAGAGGCTGAATGAGCATCTGGAATAGGTGATCAGATATAGGAAGATGGGGGAGAATGCTTGGAGAATTAAGCTAAGAAGCAACAGAAATGTTGAATAAGAAAACAATAACTGACATATGAGTGTTGAAAAAGTAAATATATGGCAATGGACACCAGACTGGAGGTAAGAATGTGGAAATATTTTTGATAAGCCAAAATGCTAGTCCTTTCCCACAAAGTTCTTCAGACAGTTCAGCCACATTAACCGAGGATCATAGTACGTGAAGACTTCTGTTTCTGTGTTCTGTCTGGTGCTTTCTAAATTTTTGTCTGGTAATATTGCCCACTGTTCTGTTGGCAGGTAATCACATTTAAAAATAGATCCTTTTCCATCTTGTCAGTGTTATTTTGAATAATTTTCTTATTAAATAGTTGGATATTTTTAGTGCACATTTTCCATTCCATCTCACATCTGACCAATAAAACTAGTGTAGTGAAATGTTTTAGGAAGAGCACATGAGTTCTGGGAATTCAGACCTTCTGCAATTTCAAGTGTTTTCTTCTTGCTTCTTATCTGTCTGATACTCTTTGTGTTTTGGATTGGGACATCTGGAAAAAAAAAGCTTGACAAATGTAGCCTACAGACTTGTTACATTACTCCTTTAATATTTCAACTAGCATCAGAAGTAGCCTGCTGTTGAAATTCCATAATATATTCTGACTGGTTTAGATGGCTGGCTGGTACTGAACTTTACTAAACTATGAGCTTTTCTGAGACAGAAAAACTGGATAAAGGTATTAATTTGTCGTCAATCCTGTTTTTAAACATTTTTATTTAAAAATATATTGCTATGATTTTATAAATTCATATTAGAGCTATTTCTGCTACTATCTTTGAGGGATCCTAAGCCACTCACTCACAAGAGAATATAAGGGCAAGATTTATCTCATCTTTCTTTAGCCTCTTAAAAATTAAGAATCTTATCTGCTCTTTATTAGTTAGTAGGATGAAATAAGCATTTTTCAAGAGTAAAATACTCCATACAAAGTCAACCATTCACTCTACTCTAAGATTGCATGAATCATTGCTTGGGTGTGATTTGAACATTTCCCTCTCCATTGCCACAAAAATCAGCGTAGAGTATATTAACATACGGTAAAATATTCATTAGGAAAGGCACATTTAACACTAGCAGTGCTCAGTGTTTCCAGAGGAATTTACATTTTGAAAGAGACTTTTTTGCTGATTATAGTAAAACAAAATCAAATGTCTTACAGTAGTAGTAAAAGTATTAATGTCAATTACATTGTACATACTACACAGAGAACACTTGAAATGTGTTAACGATGAAGAGGACAGAGGTCACTTCTCTAACTGCTAATTCAGGATTATTCATTTTGGCAGAAGGTGGATGACATAATTCAACAGAAATTTCAAACGTTACATTAGGTAAAGCTAAGTGCTTCTGCTATAGAATTTGCTTTATAGCTGTAATATTTTTTCTAGAGGGAGAGAGAATTAAGTCACATTCCTTAACTATATATGCATGAAAAACAAAAGGACTGCAGATGTTTGATTCCTAGAAGAAATATAGTTTGTTTAGTTTCATGCTCTTTTTTAAATTATTATTTTTGATTATTATTAATGAAACAGTTATTCAAGCCATTCTATTTATAACATATATGAGTTCTCTTATTGAAGGAGATAATACAATTTGAAACCTACTTAGAACTCCTCTTTTTCTCACCACAGACATTAATTTTAAAATTTAATTTTTTAAGTTTATTTTGTAAATAAAGGTATTATGACTGCTTACAAGCTTCTAGCTGATCATTATCAAAAACTTTGGGGGGTATGGGAGTACCCCATGGGATGATCAATATATTAAATATTTGCCTACCTAGACGTCTGACAATAATGAAAAAGAAATTAATAAAATTCCTGATAATTTTATTGTTTGATACGAATGTCTTACTATTTTACCCCAAATAGGAAAAGGCAATCCTCTTTTGAAAACATTCACAGTACAAAAATTCCAACTTTAGGTTTCATTAAGGCATTCTGTAAAAAGTATCTTCTTTGCTTCCTACCTGTCTTGTTATAAATTCAGAGAATTATTAATAAATTCAGAGAATTATTAAGGTTAATAAATTCAGAGAATTATTAAGGTTAGAAAAAGCCTCCAAGGTCCTCAGTCCAACCTTTGACTGAACACCATCTTCTTAACTAAACCATAGCACTTAATGCCACATCCAGGTGTTTCTTGAACACTTCCAGGGATGGCGACTCCACCACTTCCTTGGGAAGTCTGTTCCAGTGCTTGACAACCCTTTCAGTGGAGTTCTTCCTAGTGTCCAACCTGAACCTCCCCTGGTGCAGCATCTTGTCTAATTTGGAGTGAACAACTGGAAGTCAAGGCATATGATGATAAGCAGGTGATGCATGTGCCAGTGTAGGTGTGAGGAGAGGTAAAGACAAGACATTGGAATATGCAAAGCACCTGAAGCAACTGGGCACTGACAGCAGAACTTTCAAAATTTTCACTAAAAAAATAAAGTTAAAAAAGGAATGAGCTTTGCAGTACAGATGTTAACTGCATATTTTAATTAATCTTTATACTATTATAGTTTTTTTAAAATCACAATTTTTTTTTGTCCTCTTTGTTATCTATAATTTCATAACACAATTTCCATCCAAAGTTATCCAAGACCTTTTAATTCTTTCTGTGAACCAGAATACCTTCAGATAGTGAAATAGTAATTCAAAGCAGAAAACCCCAGAAAAACATTAATTTCTTAGAGCATGTCTGTGCATTTTCAGGCTTTATGCCACTAGACAGCAGCAAGGAACCCACATGTGCTGGAAGTCCCAGTAAAAATGAGCTGTGAAGGTGTTCAGGGATCTGGCTCCACAGTCTGATGATGTGATAGCCTGTTGATCACAGCTGGATTGAATTGAGCACCCAGGTGGAATAGAGCCAGATGGTGATGGGGAGGTCTGGCTTTCAGACAGACCTACCAAAGGGAAATCTCAAGTCCAAGTTACCACAAATCTGGGGTTCTCATATTTTGCTAGGTTGTTGGCAGAACCAGGTTGGTTTTATGATTCAGCATTTCTGTCCCTCAGTCCTTAGTGACAATTGTATCTTCCATTTGTCTTGTTAAACTATTAAGTTTTTTTTTCTTTATTTATGTTTTGCTGCTGATTATCCCATCAGACAGGCTAATTTTTAGGTATTTGTGGTAACTACTCAGTCAAACATGAAAATACCATCTTCAGTTACATTTTATAGAACAATATAAAAAAAAAGGAGAATTAGTCTATATGGGACTTCCCTGTCTTCTTACCCTTTCCCCTATTCATATCCCTGAAAATAAGAGCAAGGAGCTAAAACCTCAGCTCTATCCAAGTTACAGAGCATGCAGTCATAGCAATTTTAATGTAAATGGTTTCAAAGTATGTCTTTGCACATTCCAATTCACAGCTATCCCACTGGAATACATGAAGGTCAGTTCTAATTTATGTCAAGCTGCTGTGGTCACAAAGAGCTGAAAATAAAGCCCAGCATTTATCATTAACAGAAAAGGTTTTTCTTTATTTTTATGGGACAAAAAGTAGAAGAAAAAAAGAATGACGTGAGATTCTTTGTGGGAGGTCTATGCACAGGGTATCTTTCCTTGATCTAGGAAGTTCTTTCTTAGCAACCCGATGTCCATCTAAATATAAAATACGTTTCTCGATCTTCAAAATAAATTTCTGCCAAAACTGGCTACTAAAGTCCTCTCTCAAACTCAGCAGATAATATATTTTGAATATTACTTTCTATAATGCTAGTCGCAGAAGACATCATGTCTTGTGCCCTGCACATTAAATTGGGCTGTTAATTGTGTTAAGACAGAGAAAACATAATAAAAGTAGCTCACAGAGACCAGCTGATATACAACTTTATGTAAGACAGTGGATTTTTTTAAATTAAATTTGCTTTTACAAAACTTGATAACTGAATTACTTGAGCGTCAGTTGACAACTGAGTGTATTAGTTGTATAGAGGGGATAATGTCCACTCTGCCTTTAGTGTGCAGATTGTCTTCATTCTGCACCACATTCATTATGCAAAACTGTCTTCTCTTCATCTTTATTATCAGCTCGTGTATGGTAGCTGTATGTCTGTTTGTCATTGTTCAGTATAATTCCTCATTGATTAAAATCACTTTGGAAAATTAAAGCCTTTCCTCAAGCTTGGACAAAAATATCTTCAGTTCCTGAAATGTCTTTTCACTGTGGCAGGAGGTTTTAAGAAGTAATTCATATTTATATTCCTTTCAGAAAAATATTCTTGAGAAATGACATGTACTATGGTACTGGAAACTTTATCTTCCTGTCAGAGTTGATGTGGTAAAGTCAACTGAACAAGATAATAACATATCTCTTGTAAAGGTGGAAGGTGAGTCAGGGCACAGGGGAAGAAAGATGAAAGAAGCTTTCAATCTCAAATTATTTTGGAACAAGCAGTGATGTGCTAGCCAGTCTTAGCTGGCTAACATTATGAGTGCCAGGCCTAAGGATATTGGATATGGAAGTAAAGTTAAATAATTTTGGAACAGAAACACAGAAAAATCTCCCCAAAGACGTTGAAACTATGGTGCTTTGGTACTAGAAGGAATATTTTAAGAATGGCTCTTGATTATTGTTAAAATATATTATCAATGGGATAACTTGAAAATAATGGGGAAAAAAAGAATTAGTAAGTGTGATTTTTCTTTTAATAGTAAAAGGGAAAATCATAAAATACATTGGGGAGATTTAAAAATATCTTAAATAATTAAAACTCTCACTACAGGCATTCTAAATGTTGTATACTTTTGCAAGTAAAGGTTTGTCTTGGAAAGCTTATATGCAAGTTTGGTAAGCTTTCTGAACAAGTGCTTTCCTTAATGTTTCCTGACTAATATAGGTAAAATGTAGGAAAAATTGCTGTGGTTGAAGTGGAACAGTATAGGAAATTAGATGCTCTTATTGCACTCTGCTCTGCATTTTCTTGATCAAGAATATACATCTCCAGTGACCTCATTACTCAAGGCTGTGAGTAGGCTGGTTTCCGAGAATTTACCCCAGAAGTCTAGAGTTGATTTTTTAATTTCTTCTTCCTCTGTGATATTCTCTAGTAAACAGAATTCTTTTCAGAAGATGAGGATATACCCTACTCTTCAAGATAAACCTGATCTTGTCTTTTCCTAATGTGACTTTGAACTCATTCAAGAGAATAATTCATTTAGAAAGCACCTTCAAGTTTTAAGTAACCCAAAGACAGCCCCATATAGGATCTTATAACCTATATGGATAATAAAAAGCACTGTCAATTCTCAAGGACAAGTTTACTTTTGGGAAAACTAATGAGCAAAATGGAATATCAACTGCCACAATTAGATGACTAAAAACCTTTTTTTTGTGGTTTAAGAAAAAAGCTATATGATACTTATATACTGGATAAGCATGCAATACAGGGTGCCACAATTAATTTATTCTTCTACTCTCATTTGAAAGAAAAAATTTCATAAGTGTGTGTGATTTTTTTCTCTCTCCTCAGAAACAATGTCTTGTTCTACGATATAATTTTTATTTTTCTAAGTGGTTTTGGTGGTTAGGGTTACATTTCTTTTTCCATTTCCTAATGCATGATATAGGAGAAAGCATTCGTTTTCTTAGAGGGGGAGGTTCACTCTTTGTGAGCCATTTTTTTAAAGATGTTGTTCTTCAATCCAAAGCTGCGTAGCTCTGCTTGTTGCTTTTAAAGAAAAATGAAATCTGACAGTCATTTTCAAAGCAGCTCAGCCAAACTATCCTGAGGAACCCAGCCCAGAGCTGACTCCCAGCAAAACAACAGCCAGGATAGTGCTGGGTGAAAAAGCATGGCAGCAGCAAAATCTTCCAAGTTATGATTTTTCATAGAAGAGTCAATCAGGAAAAAGTAAGAATTCATTTATGAAACAGAAGATATAATAAAAATGTAAGATTTTGTATACTTTCTATCTATCTTATGTGCAGGCGTATTTTGGAAAGGAAAGTGAGGCACAACCTTTGGATTTCATAAGTCACTAAAATAAGCTGTATTGCCTTGACCTGTATAGAGAGAATTATATTTGTATAGTTTTGGTGAAAACTAATGCTTTATCTTCTCTGAGTGGAAAACAGCATACTACAAAGTTAAGGAAGCATTATTTTTTCTTCTTTTATAAGTTCTTCCTGTCTTTTTCTGGGGTGTTTTAAAGTAAGTACAGTACTAGGCCTCTGTGGAAATTTACACACAGTAAAGGTTTAAAGGGGTTTTTTTTGATACATTATTTTATTCTTATTCAAATGATAGGAAATAAATATAAAATTTGACATTTTATTACTGTCTTTTTTTTTGATGTCTAACACGAAGGGAAACAGAAGGTGGCATGACCTGTTAGAAGAAATTAAAAGAAGGACAGTGGTTGTTCATTAATCTGATGATTTGGAATTATAACTACACATAATGCTGTGATAAATGAGCACTGTGAAGAATATTTTGTTTTCTTATTTGAAAGAAACATTTTGGAAGCAGGTTTTGTACCTTCTCTGTGATGCCTCTGTCTGTCTAAACCTATGCATTTATATTTAATTCTTTGCTTCTATACAGGGTCAAGACTTATTTCACATTCAAGATTTTCATATAGTCTATTGTCCCCTCTAGATCGTTTTCCCATTCTCATACTTAAACAGGTTCATCTAAAGATACGACATTCTGGGAAAATTTTAGGAAAATCCACAGTGGTAAAATTGCTATTATTTATTCCATATATAGATAATTTGGATTAACAATTTTAACTTCTAAGTACTTAGAATTAAAGCAAAAATAAGTCAGACCCCTTTTTCCACATTTCAAAATCATTATGTAACATATGATTCAGTCCACAATTCAGAAGAAAGTATCCCAATTATCTGAGCTTTTATCATTAATCAAAATAGTAAAAAATCTAAGAATAAAATGGCTTCCTGCTGTGACAGCAAAAGGTAAAAAGCAATCATTCTATTTCTTGAGAAAACATGAAAGTTTCTGTTATTCAAATACTGAGGAAAAAATCAAAGATAAAGTTTATTAATAAAGAAATCTGTATGGCACAAGAGAAATCCACTAAGTTTCAATGTTCAGAGGACTCAGTGAGAAGTGACATGTTTTTCCTTGGTCTATCTGAAACTGAAGAAAATCTTGAATTTCTCTCTGCCACACCTCATCTGAGTCTCCCAACTAAATAAATTAATGTCTCTATAGGCACAGGGGTTTGTGTCTCAGTTTGACTAAAGAGCTTGGATATGAGTGGGAAATTTTGGTGTCAGAATTTGACATTTTTAAGAAAATGGTCTGTTCAAAGCTCCTGAGAGCTCTGGTTTCTAGTGCAGCACTTAGTTTATTTCATTTTATTTTGAAATGTTATACTGAAGTAGTGGACCTATTTAATAATGGCAATCACAAAAGTCAGTGTTGAGTTAGAAATATGTTCCCATTTCAATGTGACTGTTCTTTTCCATGTTTTAATTCCCCTCTGCAAGGGAGGGTATTGTTGGCCATTTAGATGATATGGTTTTTGTCCTCTCTTGGATCAGTGACTTAGCCATAGGATTTCATTTTAAAGAGGACTCACAGGTCTACTGCTGCCAACAATAAGATGACCTGGTAATATTCAGAGTTCAAAGTTTAATTGCAATAGATCAATCATTACAAAGTTCAAAGAGCATTATTAAACAAGCTGCATATTTTAGGTCTTGAGGCAATATAGAATTAATTGTCAGGAAAACAGTGGAAAAGGAAAGCACTTTAATCTTCTTGTCCTCAGTGTGACATATGTCAAGTTTCCAAATATGCAACATGATATCATAGCTGCAGCAAGATTGTCCAATTTAGCCAAGGAGAAGGTGCAATGTGACCTTGTGAAGCTTTTTTTGATTATTAGTATTTTGAAGTTACCAAACAAAGTAATATTTAAAGGTGCAGTATCCAAGTTTTCTTCTAAATTTTTTCTGCAAACTCAGAAGGTATTTACTGGTAGTAATTCTTTTATTTTTCCTCATGGTCAAGTAATAGAGTATTTTAGAATACAAGTTCTATCTTAACGTTCATAATAATAATTCATATTAAGGTAGTAAGGTTGAATAAATCTCAGTATTAGAAAAGGAACAATGGTATCTCTTACAATGAATCACATCTCATACACTTGGAAATCTTACGTATATTTAAGCAAACATTTTAGCTGATCATGCTATATATACACATGAAACAAAGCTAGTTAGTAAAAGAGATGAAAGCCTAAAGTCTGAAGTTTTGTAATACAGTGACTTCTCTTGAAAGTGGAAAAATCTGAGAAATAAATGTGATGACATTTTAATCAAACTTTCCCTTGTTTACTTTTACTTTGTTTTGTTTTCTTCATATCATCAGGGATTATCCATTTTGTGTTAAACAAGCAATATGGTTTTCTGAGATAAAATCATGTTAATGATATCCACACAAAATGAAAATGAGATGGAAATTTCAGATTCTTGCATAAAAATAAAATAAAATAAAATAAAATAAAATAAAATAAAATAAAATAAAATAAAATAAAATAAAATAAAATAAAATAAAGTTATACATGGTTGTTCCTATGTCTTATGCCATCACATACAGAAATATAAATAATTTTCCAGTCTACTAACAAAGTTTCAGCAGCTCTAATATGTTGACTTTCAAAGAATGATGGAGACAGTGCAGAAGAAAGGAATATGAATGATCAGTGATACAGAACATTTCATACCTAAAGTATACCTGAAAAAACAAAGGTTTTATTATTTTAAGTGAAATATAACTAAATCTATGACTTAGTCATATTTGGAATCCAGTTGAGAACCTGCATTAATATTCTAACATATTTTCCAGAAATACACTGTTCACCCTAGCATGTATGAAACCTGGTACAGATGGAAGCTGAGGCATGCAAAATGTAAATAAAAACTTTACTCTGAATACACTGACCATGGTAATCCATGTTCATGTGCACAAAATTCAGTGGTCTTCTACTAGTTTTGGTTTCCTAATTAAAAACCTACGTAATCACTGTATTAACACTTTCAGCCATGGAGTAGAATATCTCTAATAGATCCCAATAAAGTCAGAGCAGACTGGTGTAAAACATCTCTGGATTAGGTTTAATCTAGAATATTTGCCTATGCATTAAAATGGGCTTTCATCATGCACTACATGTGAGAAAAAGTTTCAGGGAAAAAGAAGTCAATTTGTTGATGACTTACTTTCAGATGAAATGGGATATCTGGCTTCACATGTACTTTTAGTCCCCTGAGAGTAGTTTAAATGAAATGGTTAAAAGCAAATTGTTTGACTTCATCTGTAGGCTAACTAGAAGCATGCAGAGGAGAATATATCTTCTCCGCCTCTTAGGAGGTTATAGCAAATCATTAGCTTCTTAAACAATTCTTAAGAGAAAAGTACTTAGGTTATGAAGAGTGAACTCAAGGTTAGAAATTTATATACAGCATGGAACAAAGAAGAGACATTCCTAAGTGCTACAGTAAAAGTGGACAAACCATGAAAACCAATGGGAGAACGACAATGGTATTTTGGTTGCAGTGATTGACTTCAGGACTGAGTTTATCAGGGCTGTTATATGGTTTGAAATTACATGCAACCACAGAATCATAGAATAATTTAGGCTGGAAGGGACCTTCAAGACCATCTAGTTCAACCCCCCACCATGGGCAAGGATACCTCTTACTAGACCAAGTTGCTCAAAGCATCATCCAGCCTTGCCTTGAACACTTCTAGGGATGGGGCATCAGCAGCTTCTCTGGGCAACCTGTTCCTGTGCCTCACCATGCTCAAAGTGAATAATTTTTTCCTGTTATCTATCTAAGCTTGTCCTTCTTCAGTTTAAAGCCACTCCTCATTGTCCTCTCATTCCATGCCCTTCTAAAAAGGCCGTTCCCTTTCCACTTTTCTCACAGGCCAATGAAATCCCCCACATATGTATAAGCTTCCTGCAATAAATAGGACAACAAATAACTGGCATTTGTTTCAGCAAGCGGAAAACATAATTCCCATTTTTTCAATTGGAAGATCCTTGTGAGGATTCCTACTCCTGCTGTATGCTTGAAAACTGTACAATATGAGAACGGGGAAATCTTTCAAAGGCTCTGTCTCTACAAAATCTGTGGGGCGCACTGCATCCATAGTGATACTTAACCTGATGCTGAGAATATCTCACAGGTCACATGTAGCATTGTAAATACTGAAGGAAATTCCAGTGACTTGCAAGGAAGACAACCATGTTCCCATTGTCAAGGCTGTCCTTGCTCAGCAGTGCACTGGAGGTACAACATATAGGTTATAAAAATGACGCCAGTTTATTGTTATGAAAGTTGTTCTCAAGAACAGCTTGTTATGTCAGTGTAGATGTAGTTATTCTTCCCCAACATATTGTGTCAACCCGTAAGAAGCAGCTACTTATTAGAGAAACTTTAAACAGTAATGGATCGTGTCTGAGCCACTGGAGACATAAAAGGCTGTAAAAGACATTTGGACAAGGTCTGTATTATCATTTAAACAGTAAATATACATTTTTTCACAGCACATTGCTCTTAAATTAGTAAAAATCTTGTATCAGCATAATTGTATAAACAGAAGTCAATAGTCAATATTTCTCTGGAAATATGTCTTTGATTATTTATACAATACATTTCATCCATATAGTGTGAAACTGAAGTTTGATTTGACTTCTCACAACACCATAAATCAAAACAAACAAACACACAAACACACACTCTTAGGGTGAGAGAAATGCGTATTCTTTACTCATACTCTATAAGGCCAAATGAATTTAAGACTATAATAATTTCATTAACTTTTAATATTATTTTAACAGCCTAAACACACATTGGGAAAAATATTCTTTTGACAGTATTTTTTTTAACCTTAACTCTTCACTCATTTCTGAGAACTAACATACTTAAGTAAGAAATCTTTTCCAGTTGAGTACTCTCTTTAAGCTTCTTTAGGCAGAACATGTTTGCAATAGAGTTAGAACCCCTCTTCTCCTAAAATTTAGATTTAGAATGGTAAAGTTAATGTAAAGCTAACTCTAAACTAATGATGTGTCTGTAGAAAGTACTTTAAATGTCTTTATACACTGTATCTGTTGTTTGAAAGTGGTTATTTGAATTATGGCTCATTTCTGCAGTTTAGAAGCTTGTAAAAAAAGCCCAAGAAGACCCAAACTCAAACCTGTTTTTGTTTTTGACTCTGATCTAATAATTAATTAGGGTAGTTTGAAGTTTCAGTAGGGCACACAGAGACCATTTTAGAGAGTGTTTTAAACACTGTAATTAAATTGTAGGAGCAGTATTCTCAAAAATAAAAATCTTAATGGAAAAAAAAATCTTGCTATAACTATTTGGCCTAGTGCCTTCTTGTTTTACCTCCCATTTTCACAGCTCTGACATGTAGCAGTGCATATTTTAACATAAAATAGCAAGTCTGAAACTCTGACATGCCGTATATTTATTCTTGTGTGAAGTAAAACTTTTTTTTTAATAGTACAGATGATTATATCTATTTTTTCAAATGAAGTGTTTCTTTTAAAGTGTAAGGTTTATTTTCACACTTCTGATTACTAGAGATGCAGGAAAAAGAGTGCTGTACATCAGACATTTAAATCCAGACATTATGCAATCATGATAACAAGGATTAATAAAGATTAATTTAGCTCCCACTTAAAAGCCCTGGTGTTTCAGAAGTACAACTGTCTAGCTTGTATGAGGGGAATAATTATAATTTCCTTTTCAAATGTGCCTCTTTGTTGCATTGTCGACAGTTGTCCATGATTTGAAGAATATTTATGTCAAATTATTCTCCAGCAACTTTTTCTTTAGGATATGGCTGTTCAAAAAAACCAGAAAACCCAACAACGAATACTCTGAATGGCTCATTGCAATTTGTTAGTTTCCTGGAACAGGTTTTATTTAACTGAAGTGCAAAAGTCTTAATTTTCTTCATTGATCAAAACTGTAAATGATAAAGGCATAATTTCCAAGGACCTTAATTTTAAGAGTTCAGTCCTTTTCCAGATGATAGCTATTGTTGAAAATAATAATTGTGTTCTATTAAAACTGCTCTGAAAAATAGGATTTCTGTACAACTGGATACTCTGTGAAAATGTAACAGGTGGCCACAAAAGTAACATTGCGAGACCTATGTATGCTTGCAAATGGGAACAAAATCTTTCAATTTATATTCTTCTTCATTTTATCTTTCAACATCATTAACATAATTTCTTTGGACTAAATGCTATTGCCTATATTATCTATTTTTACCTATTTTCCTTTTAAAAACTATTACTGCAGCATGTATCTTCTCTCCACAAGTGCAATACTAATATTTATTTTTATTTAAAGCAATTTTGCAGAGATGGACATATTTCTTTTAAGAGCAAGAATGAAGAAGTGAAGAAGTGAAGAAGTGAAGTGCAGCTGCTGGGATTTGAGGTTGGCAGTGTAAAAAAAAAAGAAGAAGTAAAATATTGGGAACAACAAATAACAAATGAATGTCTCAATAAAAAAAAAAAAAGTGATACAGAAGAAAAATGTGTATCAATGGTAGCAAGAGAAAGCCAGGCGGAGCATGAACTACAGAAAACATGAAAATGGGATTATAATGTAAAAGAAAGAAGACAAGGCCAGAAATTCACATCCACATCAAGAAGAGTCAAATCTGCATTAGTAAGACCTGCTTTTTAATAAAAATTTGAAAATTGACCCTAGAGTTGATTCAGGAAATTGAAGCTTCTGCTGTCTGCCAGGAACACATTGATGAATCTCACTAAGCTACACCTGAGGCTGAAATGGACATAACAGTAGGGAAAATGCTACGGAGCTGAATTGCTGATGGAATAGCCAGCACTATGAGGAAAAGTATGACTACACCCAGCTGCAGAAATGGGACCTCAGCAGACTTCCTAGGGGCACAGAAGAGATTTTAATGATTAGAAGCCAGACCATATTAAAGCTACGAGAACAGTTTAGGCATACTTTATTATTGGGATGCATGAGCTAAAAAAGTAATTCTTTTTTAAGAGTGGATTCAATCAATGTTTCAGGGAAATAACTTCCTGGACTGAAGATTGAAATGAAGACCATGACGCTAAGGCACAGCAGAAATCAGGGGAGAAAGGTACAGAAGGATTTTGAGGATCCTTGTGCTGCTTTTGGCTGAGGTAGATCTAATATTCTTTGCTGGTATGGGGTTGTGGTTTGGATTTGTGCTGAACACAGGGGTGATAGCAGAGAGACGTTTCTGTTATTGCTGATCAGGGCTTGCACAGAGCCAAGGCCTTTTCTGCTTTTCATACTGTCACACCTATGAGGAAGTTGGGGGTGCAGGGGAGATTGGAAGGAGACACAGCCAGGACAGGTGACCCCAACAGATCAAAGGGATATTCCGGGCCATGTGGCATCGTGCTCAGTGTATAAAGTGGGGGGAAGAAGGAGGAAGTGGGGTCATGTTTGGAGCGATGGTGTTTGTCTTCCCAAGTCACCATCACAAGTGATGGGGTCCAGCTCTGGTGGAGATGGCTGAACTCCTGCCTGCCTGTGGAAGCAATGAATTAAATCATTGGTTTGCTTTGCTTGTGTGTGTGGCTGTTGCTTTCCCTATTAAATTACCTTTATCTCAACCCATGAGTCCTCCACCTTTTACCCTTCCAATTCTCTACCCAATTCTACTGGTGGGGCAGTGATTGAGCATGGGGCTTGGCTGCTGGCTGGGGTCAAACCATGACAGTAGTCCATACAGCTTGAATTGTGCTAACAATCTGAATTATTACAATTAACAAAATGTGTTGAAATTTAACAGCCCGCAGGGAAAGGACAACTAGTAAGAATTTTTGTTATAAGCTTAGGAAGAAGAAATTGTATACTGTAGTTATCACAGGATGACTATGACATAAAGCTGAAATTTAATGTGATTCTAAAATATACGGTCTGAGTGGGATCTTGTAAGAATAAGGATTATTAGTGATATTAAGACCCTCTGTTCTGGATGAAACTAGTCCTAAACTGGTTAGCATACAACACAACAAGCAGTGTCATCTCCTTCCTTTCATAAAAACCAGTGAATTAAATGGATGACATTCATCTGATCCTGTAGTCAGAAACTCTTATGCTTGGTTGGTGCTGGGTAGCAAAGGGTGAGAGAGACTCTAAATTGGTGCTGATTCTGTCTCTACTGTATTTTGTCTTAAGGAGAGGTGTTCTGAACAGAAGTTGTACATGGAGGAGTCACACACCAGCTGAGGCCAGTTACCTAGAATCTGAGATGTGGCTAGATTCTGATGAAGAATAAACACCCTAGACTTAATTCTGTATGTAGGTAATATTAGAGGGAATTCACAGATATGATTAAGTTAATCACCAGTCTTGTAACATCCTACAGGAAAACATCTGGAACTCATTTTTTCTTTTCTTTTTTTTTTTTTTTTTGTAGTTGCTCTGCAGTTTTCTCTATTGTTCACTTGCTAAGCATTAGATATTACTATTCCAGCTCTAGAGATAAATGCATTGTTTTCATAGTGAAAGAGAAGTACTGTGAATGTGTGATATTGAAGACAGAAAAACAATGAAAAAATACTCTGAGTCTAATCTAGTATAAATACTTTTGTATTATTTCTGTTTCTGTTCTGTAAACAGGCTTTGTCTATCTGTGTAGTCTGAAAACCTGGTTCATTTAACTGAGTTCAAAGAATGTTAATATTTAATTTTTCTTTTTAAATTATATTAAAGTGAAATTACATAAACTTGTATTGTGTTTGTGTGTATAAATCTAGTATTTTATATGAGGGAAGCATGTTCTTTTCCTGACTGTCAAATATTGCTTCAAATGGCATAGGTCTCTTGTAGTTCTTGTGTCCTATTTGACAGCCTCATGAGCACTCCAGAGGGACATGTAAGAATGCCACTAAGTGTATATGGCTAGTCACATCAAGTTCACTGTCATTGTCTTCAGTTAACTGAGCTGCTTTTTTTTTCCTTTGATGACATCTCTGGCCTGACTTTTATTTACCAGAAAGTAGCTTTTCAAAACTGGATGGATTTTTATTCTTTTTGCTTTGTCATTTTTTATTATTTTCTTGGGTCAACATATCTTTAACTCCTGAGTGGTAAGTATTTGTTGCACTTAGTTCTGTATTTTGGGGGTGTGTACAACTCTCTTTCTGTGAATGACAGAAAGAAATGTGAATTTCTAATGACAACTAATTCCAGTGTGAATGTTTATCCATTTCTGTATGCCTGTGATAGCCAGGAAGCACAGACCCTGCCTGATATAACTTCAAACTCTCTGTGGAATAAGAAACTAAAAGCAACACAAGTTCTTGTCTTTATGAGCCAGTAGCAGCTAGATAAAAGTCCTGGAGTGCTTTAATGCCAATGCTTTCACCACCATACTTGCTCCCCTCGTTTTAAGTTTAATGTAAGGTTATAAATAGACCACTTTTAAAATACCTTTTATAATGGAAGATGGATGCTTAGCTGCTCTTGCTTTTCATTAAAATTGTTAGCTTTGTACATGTCGCCAGGAATCTGGGTATCATGGTTACATATTCACAACATTTACTGCAACCAATGAAAAAAGCCCTACTGAATTCCTGGTGACCAAGAAGGTATGGTCTTTCACCATTTATTTTCTCTCATAAATTTAGAGACATCTGCCTACAAAAGATAGATTTATTCATCAAAGCTACCTGTCTATAATTCAGAATAGAGCCTACAAAATATTTTAGGCATACGGCTTGAAACAGCCCATTTTTAAAAAGAAAAACAAATACCCTTCTCCTCACTTTTAATAAATGTTCCAAGTAATGGGAATTCCACATTTTGGCAGGTCATAACATTGTCTACAAGGAAATCACCATTATCATGCTTCTATGACTGCTTCCTGGACTTGATGAGAGGAGTAAGAGAGGAGAGAGCTGTGGCTACACTGACACTTTGGGAAGTTCAGCACAGGCAGAATAGCCAGTCAGAAGGACCTTAGTTCCTGTATGCAACAAATATTTAGTTGGATTTATCTTACTTTCATCCAGTCTATTCTGAAATCCCGGACTTTGGGAAGTAACTATGAATAGGGTTTTAGGACTAGGAAGGAGCAAGTATTTTCATTTCTGATCATCTGTTGGAAAGAAAAATTACTCTAGATGAAGAGCTCTACATTACACTTTTTAAGCCACACAAATTTTAACTTGACATTCATTGTAAGTAAGAGTTAGTTATGATGATCATAATTAACTTTGCAATTACACAGAATGGAAAAAGCTCAGATAAGTGGGCTGTTTAGTAGTCATTGTGTTAACTACAAAAAAAATCATCATGTCACATACTTAATCATCGAGTTTTGGAGGTACTTCTGATTATGAAGGTACCTCAGTAATTAGTATTTAGGAAGTGACTGCTGGGTGACATAATATTTTCAGAATAATCACCTTTGAATCATTATATTTCTCTTATTATTATTTTTATAGCACTTTAAAGGTGGTCAGTGCTTTGCAATTACTATGAAAATAAGCTTGCTGTGAGAAAATCTGGCAATTAAGTAGATAAAATGAAGATAAAGGGAGGAGAATTACATGTGACTGAAAACATTAGAGCATATATTGCAATTAAAGATAATATCTGCATAGACACCTATTGCATCCTATCAAGATCACTTCCAGTATCTGACTCTCTGTATGCTGGGTGTCATTTCCTATAATCTGTTCTTCTTTTCAAGCTCCAAAGTTTTTTAAGAATTCAGTTTTCTAGGTCTTCAAAATAAAATTAGGAAAAAAACAAACAAGGTTCTATTTTTATTGAAGAGGAAGAGCAGAGAAATTTCATCCTTTTATTATCAGTTAGTAAAAGAATCAGATGTCATAAAACATTAGCTTTGCCATTCATAGACATACCTTACATGTAGCTAGAACAAACCTCTAAATATTTTAGAAGGAAAAATAATGGGAAAAAGTAGTCAACTTTCAACCTTCATACAACCTTCATACAACCTACATATTCCCTACTGAGTGAGAAAAATGTTCCATGTTTTTATCTTTAGAATATTAAGAACAAAACTTTTCAGTGCAAATGTTTTGGTTATCAAAGGGTATAGTAATTGGTTTTTTCTTCAGTAAGGTTACACTTTTAAGTATAAAAGGGTGTGAATCAAAACAGCAGATTTAATACCCTAAACTCTGAGGTATACAAAATCTGACTTTTGAAGCTTGAATGCACCTCTATAACTAATATAACAAAGTTACATGCAGAGTTTCTTCGGTTTTGGAATGCATTTTACTTTCCTTTATTCCTTTCCGTCTGATTTTCTGTAGGTCATTTCTCTCTCTTTTGATCTGTGATGTATTTGCTCAGGTGTTTCCCATTTTTATGGCAGTGTCAATTAACTCCCTTAAATTTGCCCCTGTTGCTCTCAAAATGTCTTGATGTTCCCTTTGAAGCTTTCCTCTCCATTAGCCGGCATTTTCAGCGTCAGAGACTGACCTCTGTGAGAGGAAAGTTTGCTGCCAATAAGCCCTGCCCTGCTCGTAGATGTGTGTTTAGATGAAAGAAATGGAATTATGAAATGAACCTAGAAAGCAGCACTAGTGCAGTCTAAATACTGCACTAGTGCTGTATTTAGTGCTGTCTAAATACTAGGCAAGAGTCAGAAATTACTCAGATCCACACTTGCCTTTCCATTATTCAGGAGTGTTTGCGTGTGGGGTTCATATTCCAGTGTAGTAATTAAATTTAGCGTTATGAACATTTAATATTACTTCCCTTGTACATTTTTGAATGAAGAAAGAGGGGAGGGGAAGTGAAAAAAGAATGAACACTTAAGTTTTAAAGACTTTTAAAAATCCCCAGTTCAATCTCTGTAAAAAAAAAAATAGTAGGGAGAAAAAACTGGAAACCAATCATCTTTAACAAAAGTTTTCTGTAAACAAGTTAACAGATATATGACTCATTTAGGATTGGCTTGATTATTTTTTTAACCAACCCATAGAATTTTGGAGTTGGAGAATTGGCATGAAGTTGAGTGCAGTTGTGTCTAATCTGACTTTTTCCTCCTGAAATGACTAATGTATCTAGTAAATTTTACAGATGTCTCTTCTACCTCAATTTCTCTAACATGACTTTTTTGTTTCTGAGGTACCTTGATGGTGAACTATTTACAGACATTAGGTTACACCTGACTGATTGTGGAATATTTCATACATAAAACATGTAATCTAAATGAGATCACCACCACATTTTTTACCAAAATAAATAATATTCCTTTCTTGTCCTACTTTATGCTATGAAGCCAAAACAGATACATAGATATATAGATTGCATTGTCTACTATTATACGTCTTAAGATATAAAAGGTATGATGTCACATTCAAACCCTCTATGGCACACAGCTGTAAAACATGGCACATATAAAGTGGCACATTTCAGATTTTATTACTGAGGGAAACAGAAGTCATGTTGTTAAACAGGGAGTATCAGAACAAAGCTCTTCTCTTTTAGTTTTTATTGCTCTCTAACGTGCTTGTTGTGTGATCCTAAGTGTATCACTCATGGCAAAAATTAAGCAGGTCCAGTAGCTTCTCACTACTAAAAGTTTTGATTCCTTACACCCTCCTCCTCCTTGCTCTCTACTACAAGATATTGCCATATACCATGGACCAGCTTTTAGAGCCTTCCATCAGCTGATTTAACTTCTTGGCCTTGGAGAACACTTCTTGCAAATTCAGCCTGAGAGATGGTAGTGCAGGCTTGCAGAAGACACCAGTCAAAGCACATGGGAATGTGCGCAACCACGGCACTCACAATAGATAGAAAATGTGTCTCAAGCTGTGTGGGTCCTTCCAGATTTTTTTCCTTACTAATTATCTTTCCAGAGGACATCCGCTGGTTGCCAAAAGTTTGTAGAGGAATGTGACTTCTGAGACAGAATCATTGATTAAGAAATATTTGAAATAATTTTCTTTACCCTGGAATAATCTTATTTAAAATGCAATATTTTCATTTAAGTATTGAATTGCAAAACAATTTTAACACCATTTATCTTAATGTAAGGAAGTATATTTTATTGAGGAAAATAAGTTTACACTCTTAAAAGCTGCATGCACCTCCTTCTGAATACTTAGTTTATCTTGCCTAAAGTGCAATTTAGGTATCACAGAGTCTGTCCTGTGTGTTTAGAAGAGTATGGATTAAAAAGCACAGACAAACCCAAAGCCTTTAGACCAGATAAGTATGCATACTTATCTGAAAACATGGGGGAAAAGGTTTGCATGCCTACCTGACTTCTATTGTAATTGTAATGTAAATTTAACAATTGCCTTTGGAATTTTTCCAGACCAGGACAACTAGCATGCAGTGTTGGCTTGATGCTCATCATCCTCCCTTCGGTCTTGTCTGAGGATGTGGCTGCCATACTTTACTGTCAAAATGAAGAAATGTAAGGGCCCTTCTTCTCCTTCTTGTATTTTAAATAAAGTCCAATGTCAAGGTCTGACTTTACTTAAATTTTGACATGTCATTGGAATGAAGGTTTCCTTTCTGGGACTTCAATTGACTTTTATGTTTTGGAGTAAAACAGTCAGTGTAAACTGGTCACCTGGCAAAGACATGACTTGTTTGACACATAAGAGGAAATAGTTGTAGATGTAACTCAAATTCTCAGGTATGTATTTGTTCCATCTCTTAGAATATATTGATAATTTACTGAAGCAACAATTAGTATTGACATAAAATCATAGAATAATTTGGGTTGAAAGGGGTCTCTAAAGGCCTAGTTCACAGCACTCCTATCCTCCCCCGCCACCCCTTCTCCCTAGCAAGCACCTGTTAAAACTGATACAAATAGGATATCAAAATAGCCTTTTTCATAGGATAAATACTGTAAGCAAAAAGATAGAAAATGTCCTCTGTACAAAAAGAAATACCTGGGAAAACAGACTGCCAGTACCTTTTAAGTCAAAATATTGAGAAAATTATCTTGACACTGTTTATCTATTTTACCTTAAAATAGGTAATGCTATTATGTCATAATTTTTAATTGTATTTTTTCTTTATTTGAACTTCAGTCTTAAAAACTAAATTATATTCATTAAATGGAGATATGCCATTCTACCATAGTAACAGTGACAGAATTATAAAGAATGTATTTCATTTTGATGAGCAGCTCTAACATACATCTCTTTCAGACAAGGATAAGGTCACCTGTCATAAAGGTGTATTTGCTGTCCAAAAATTGATACGTAAATATTGAAAACTGTGCATTACTTTAAAAGTTAAGATATGTAATAGAGTGTTTGACCTTTACTTTGGTAGAGGTAATACAGATACTATCATGACCGTATTTCTTATTTTCTTAGAATATATGCAACATTTCTATTGGCAAATCAAAGACATAACCTTTTGGCAAGCTGATCTCTTTTTTTGAATTTAGACTTCATATTTAGTGTACATTTAGTGTACATTTAGTGTACATTTAGAATAAGCATGCCCCACCATGGGGTATGCTTATTCTAAATAGCACCATGGTGCTATTTTGCTAGTTTCTTTCACAAGTCAATTGGGAAAAAAAGGGTTTATTTCCTCAAGACACAGTGCCTCAGACCTCAGGTCAATATTGAAAATTCAGGAAGACTTCACATATGCAGAGTTTTTTTTAAATTGTGTTGGGTTTTTTGAAGTTGAACAGAGCAAATCTGATCCATACAAAACAATGAATATGAAGGTTGGAAAATGTAAATAATATTTAATTATTTTTCCTAAAATAAGAAGACAGAGTAAAAGTATTAAAAGACAAATTTAAATTTGATAGAAGGAGATGGCTGTTTTAGCCTTTATTATTTTCTAACTCAAGTTAGCATCAAGGTTAGGATTGGAAAATAGTAAAAAGTCGTATAAAAAATAAGATCATCCATACTGTACTGAAGACTTAAAACTCTGGAAGGAATATGAACCCCTGTTTCAGGAACTGAGGTAACTCAGTTTTGTGGCTAGGAAGAAATTTTCTGTAAATATCATGTTCCCTATATTCGTTATCTATGGGTTTTCTTTTATTTTTAGTGTTACTACACACTAGGAAATGAATGTCAGATTAAAAGGACCTCTGTTTTAATCCTCTTTATGGTGAATGATCATAATGCCTATGGTTCTATTTTTTCTGTACAGCTGAAATAAGGAAACTTTACTATTGGTTTTATTGAAAGTAGGACAGAATTTCAAATAAGCATATAGAAAATTTATAACTACCTCCCAGATGCAGAAACTTCCTATATTTAGATATCCCCTTGGTGTTATCACATTGTTCTATATTTTAATACTGACAATTTCAAATCAAATTTGATTCATTAGGTACAACACAAAAAAACTCCCAGTGTTATTTCTCAAAAGTGTAAAGGGAAAAAACTTCAATCATCAATACAAAAAAGTTATTCTTATGAAAAATCTTTTTTTTTCCATTCATGAAGTGACTGTGAGAAAAAGTTCTTAAGATTCTAGTACATGGTCATGAGCTTGATCATCTCACTAACATGCAGATGCAGGCAATGTCATTCCTCTTTACTGTTTCCTTTGAATTCATCTTGGAGGTGGAGAATTACTGAAGGAACAGGTGGAGCAGTTCACCTTTGTAAGACATTCATCACTGTTCAGAGACTATGCAGAAAATGACTACGAACAGGGTAAAAAAAAGGGGGCACATCTGAGGAGGAATTTATTGTTTATTTAGAGTTAGGATCATTTTTGGATAAAGAATAAGGATAATATTGGGAAGACAGACCAAATCCCTATATCTCCTATATACTGCATTAATACACTAAGTAAACCTCAGTATGGAATTAATCATTGTCCCAGAGGGTCACTTTTTTTTAACTTGCCTAGACATCAAACAAAAAATAACAATAACAATAATAATGGCAACAACAATAATAGTAATAATAATAATAATTTTGAGATGGTAAGTAGATGAATGTCCATCAGATAGCAATACTTAACTGTCTACATTTAAATAGATGCTTAAATTTAGATTCCTAAGAAAACATTTCAGGATAACTGAAGAAGTGAAGGATATTGATTCATATGTATTTTTCAGGCTTTGCTGCATGAGTAGACTTAGTGCTGAAAATGATGATGCTATCAGAGAATCCTTGTAGAGCAAAGAAGCCTGTGCAAGTGGGAGTGACCGACACTGGCAGCACTTTGTATAGGGGAGCCTTGAAGAACTTATAAACACAGGTCTGGAGGCTGTCTGGCATCCCAAACACTTTAAAAGGTGTATTTTTGAAGTGAAATCCTTTAATCCTGATATATTTCTTCAGAAATATGCATGAGCTCATGCTTTCAAATGCCTTTGTATGGGCAGTTTTTAGTTACTCTGGTGTTTCTATGTTCTTCTGGTTTCTGTCAGCTTATCAAGAGTCATTGTCACCATGGAAAGATGAATCCAGTCAAGTAAACAAATAATGCAAGCAATTTTAAGATTAGTTCATATAAATTCTGAATATTCCTACATAAGATAGAGGCCTACACATGAGGATGCACATATTACCTTCATATAACTTGTGCCTCTAAAGACCCATCGTTGGATCTGATTGCTTCTAATTCTCTGCCTTTGATTTCTCCACAGTAGCAAATCTGAGAAGCAGTCATTCCTTGGATATCTTTGCTCTCCTTCAAGCTTTAGAAGGGTTAAAGAGAATGTTCAGCAGGTGTGATCCTTCAGCAGGAGTTTTGGTATTTATCTTGTTTAACTCTGTGCAACCACAAATGCATTTTCAGTCTCCATTGCTACTTGTCTATAATTAGGCTAGAGGTACGGACCAAAAAGAAGAGCTAAAAGCAGCAGCAATGCAAAGAGTAATTGAAAATATCTGATTAATGTCACAAAGAATGCCACATAACAACTGAAGGAAAATAACTCAACTAAAAGCCAGTAAAAGTGCCACTATTTCTAGACATTTGTAGGTATCCAATATACTTTTACATAAAAGTTTACAGTTGTATTAAACTCCAGCAGTGAATGAATTTAGCCACTTTATGTCACAGCAGCAGCATTTCTTTGAAACCAGTGAGTGTGTTCTAGAATAGAAGCTTTCTTGGTTGAAGTTTTTATTTTATTTTTATTGGTTGTGTTAATCTTGTGTTTCATTTTTATTTATGGCCATAAGGTTTTGATTGTGGGTTTTTTCTTATTTTTTTCTTTTTCTTTTCCTTTTTCCACCCCAAAATATTTAAATATCAAAAGAAAAATTAATTGGTTACTGAAAAACTGCTCTACTTAATTTGACGTATCATCAAGATGTATTTTTGACTGGTTATTGGTCATCAGAAATAGCTAATTATCTATTATAGTTAAATATTCAGTTTTGTTAAATATTCCCTATTAGTCTATAACATAAAAGGAGGGCAAAAGGGCATTTTTTATTGACAAGACTTTGAAGATAAAAATATTTACTAACCATTTGATCCACAAAAGAAAGGGATCTAAATGAAATATAAACCACACACACGTCTTCACTAATGAACATTAACAAATCCAGACGTCTTTATCTTTTTATGGAAACAGACTCTTTACTTCCAGCTGACCCAGCACATCAGCCAAAATTGTTCCAGCAATGTTTATTACTTCTCTTGCAGCATTTACTGGGTTAATTAAAAAAAAAAAAAAAACAAACCCTAAAAACAACCCAACAGAAGCCAAAAACCTAGTTGCAATGAAAAACTTTAGGTCATAATTCCATCTGGTTTAAATGTCTGTTGTTAGTTACACAAAGAATCTAAAGGCTGCCAAAACTCCAGCTATGACCCCTATTACAATATCTGCAAAATAAATTATCCTGGCTTATTTGAATAAAGAATATGCTTGTGTTTTCTCCTTTATTAATTCAGAAGCTGCCACAATATGCACCATGATGACAGATTTTCTGATTCTAGCCTCCAATAACAATCTTTTCACTGATTATGATGGCAGCAAATCTCATTTTATCAGCTAAGAATACCATTCTATAAATTGTGAACTATATAGATGCTAAGAACTCCAAATATACCAGAATAAATTCTTGAAAGAATTGCTGCTGTAACACAATAGTAATTATAAAACACTTCAAGATTTTCTGAAAGTTGCAGATAGGGATTAGATTCTAAATTGAATTAAACATTAAGACAAGATTGAGGAATCTTGATAAAAGCAGGCATAAATGAACAGTACTTAAGGAGCTGGTGGAAGTGTTCACCCACCACTTTCCATCATTTACCAACATCACTGGGGAGGTCCCAGTTGATTGGAGCTTAGCAAATGTGAGACCCATGTACAGGAAGGGTCAGAAGGAGGATCTGGTGAACTACAGACCTGTAAACCTGATCTTGGTGCCGGAAAGGTCAAGGAGCAGCTTGAATGTCATCAGGCAGGTGCATGACAACTAAGCGATCAGGCCCAGCCAGCAAGGGTTTAGAGAAGGCAGGTCCTGTTTGACCAACCTGGTCTCATAATATGACCAGGTGACCTGCTTAGTGAATGGGGCAAAAGTTTTGGATGTGGTTTGCCTGGAATTTAGCAAAGACTTTGACAGTGTCTCCCGTAGCATTCTCCTGGAGAAACTGGTTGCACATGGCTTGGATGGGTGTGCTATTCACTGGGTTGAAACTGGCTGGGTGGCTGAGCCAGAGGGTTGTGGTGAGTGGAGTCACTTCCAGCTGGCAGCTGGTCACCAGTGGTGCTCCCTAGGGCTCAGTACTGGGGCCAGCCCTGTCTCATATTTTTATTCATGATCTGGATGAGAGGATCGAGTGCATCCTCTTTCAGTTTGGAGAGAACACCAAGCTGGACCGGAGCGTGGATCGGGTATTTGAATTACATTAAGATGTGGCATCTGCGGACATGGTTTATTGGTAAACACGGCAGTGCTAGGTTAATGCTTGGACTCGATGTCTGAAAGGTCTTTTCCTACCCTAAAAATGTTATGATTCTATGAACTGCAGGACCTGCAGTTTGCCTCAGTAGTATAAAAAGATCCAAAATTCTGAAGGCAATCATAGCATGAAAATAATTTTGAAATATTGACAATTGAGTTTAATGAATACAAATGTTGGCCACTAAAAAGCTGTTGGTTCTAAAGATTCTTATGAAAAGTAAAGAAAAATTAAGATCATCTCTGCTGACAAACCTAATCCCCTTTTTTTCTAGGAAAAAAGTCTGAGATATTTTATAACTGCTAACACTATCCTCAAGGTATCTAATATTATACAACACTTATGTAAATCTGTCTCATGTCCAGTTAACACAAAATAGCTGAGATTTTGTTGTGACTGCCTAAAAGTGACTTAAACGTGCATGGGCTAAAAAGGCTACATCTGAACAAAACTGAATTTTGTAAAAATATCTTCCATTTGGTATTATTTAGCTATTTTTAATTAGTACAGTGTTTTTTCAAGGCTTCNGTTAGCAGTAGCATATCTAATTAAATTATCCGGTTTTTATGTGTGTTTCAAAGCATTCCTTAGTATATCAATAGAAGGGGTGGATTTCCTGTTCACCACAAGAAAAATCCCAAACCTGTTTTAATATTTTCTGGAAGCTCCACAACTTTTCATATGCCATATTTTTAACAAGTAATTTAATTATCTCTGCTCTCTTATCTAAGTATATATCAAGAAAAATATTTTGAATTTTTGACTGCAGCTTTAGTAGACACTACATTGTGGCAGTGCTTGAGACCACAAAAATACCTACTGTGTTTTGTTGATAGAATAAGGTTTCTACCATCTTTCTGTCTAATGCAAAGCCTCCACTCAGAGCTCTGTATCACATCTAGGATCCATATAAAATATCTGTTAATAACATTGAGTGTCCCCTGGCTGACCCACTCCTTCCCTTGAACTCAATATTCTTCCACAGACACTGTGCATGTACATTTTTAAATCAACAGAAAAACAATTGGAAGATGGGAAGAACAGAGGGTTTTCACACAAAGGTACAAAGAGAAATGTTCTCTTCCATGTGTGCTTTGCTAAGAAAAAAATGATGTTTCAATTATACAAGCAATAGGACCAATTGAAAATTTCCAACTTAAATTTCAGTAGAAAACTGAAGTTTTGCACAGTAAGGCTCCTCTAAAATTAAAAATATATAATTTCCACAGAGCTTGTAAAAAATAACTTTAAATGCCCTCAAACTCAAACCTACAGAATACTGCTGTGTCTATTTTAGATTTTAATTTAAAAATTACATTCTTGATAACAAATGAAAAATTCAGAGCAATGAAAAACATAAAATCTTACTAACTGTAATAAATATGTGTATATATCCATAACAACTTCAAAACCAATAAGCTCTTGCATAATCTTTCATTAAATGGAATATAACATAAGAAAAGATTGGACATGTACAAATAACTGATTTTATACTTTCCAATCAGGCACATGAGGTCCAAATATGACGCGATATGAATATTTACCACCAGGAAGATAAACAGTTGCAAGATCTGATATTTGCAGGTCACAGGCAGTACAATTCTTTATATAACTGTTGTTACATGTTGTGAATGGCCTGGTGAAGAAAGAGCAAATTTAGGAATGGCTGGATGGGAGAAGTTTTCTATTTAAATCTCTAATTTTCAATTTTATAACAAGAAGATCTGGATATCAGATATTACCGTAAGTAAACCCAAACCTAGAGATAAACCTATTTGAGGTGGGGGAGTTAGTTTATTGCACTTCCTCTTTCCAGTTTTTCTTTTTATCTCAAGGTAAGAAAGAAATCAGTGCAGGAAGTTAAATGAAGACTAGTTTTATGTTACAATAATTATCACTATGACCAGTCTCTTCACTGTTGTCATCATGCATTTCAGAGTAAAAAACCTGTTTTGGTTAATTTTTATTTTTCTATCCTTCTTTAAAAAAAACCTTGACTTGTTGGTGACACATAAGTGCTGCAACAGAAATGAGCGACCTTTCTTTGAAGCACTAACATTTGTGTTTAATATGAACATATCATTACAGCATTTTCTGACCACAGAGCTTAGTTCCTGTAGAGAATACATGTGGCAACACTTGGGCTGGAAGACATTATTCAACATTATTTGTGTGTGACTGATTTTTAATTGCAGAATTAGCTAGAGTATGAAGATGACTGCTGTGCAATAAAAGTATTTGCTAGTCAATGTATATTGTGTAGCACGACTGTTTCTCAAAGTTTTATATGAGTTTGCTTCAGAGTGAAATTAGCATGTAAAAAGAAGATTTACATTTCCATTAGCACTATTTGTATCACACACTTATCCTTAAGAAGTACATAAACCATCCAAATGTGTCAGTTTAAATACTTCCATAGCTTTCACTAAATTTTCCTGACCTGCTGTTTTCATTACATTTGCCAGTGGCTTATTATGTGGCACTATATAACAGATTGCTGAATTCAAATGATACACACCCTATTGAAATGTTTACACTATTTTCTTTATAAAGAGACACACAGTACTCAAGGTCATGAAGAATCTTCATTTTTACCATTTTGGTACCACAAATCTAAGAGTTCTTACACTACTTTTGTTTTCTTTATCAAAGAAATACGAAGTACAGTATCCAATTCTTCTACTTGGCTACTTATGATACCCAGAAATCATGACTGGAGACACACTGAGCTTATAAAAGTTCACCACAACCACGCATTTCAAATTGGAATTCTTCTTTAATAATCTAGATTTTTCACATCAATATCACTATCTAGTCTCAAATAGAGACTGTGATAATTAATTGGGCAAAGATAAAAACTCATTAGGAATTTGCCAGAAACAGTTTAAATGACAAGATAGAATTTTTTGCACGTATTGTAGCTGAACTTTATTGCATGAGAGAAACCACTGGACCAGAGGAAGGAAGAATTAAATAAAGGTAATATTTATTTACTGGCATTTGAGCAATCAGTGGGAATTAACAGGAGTATAGTGAATTTTCTGGGGCCTCTAATAATGTAGTAAAGTTCCTTCTTGACTAGATGGTATTCATTTTATAAAAAGAGACATTTAAGTTAGTGGCAGAACTGTCAAAAAATAGAGCCATGGAGGAAAGTATTGGTGCTGACCTACAGTCACCAGCAAGTGAATGACTTAGCCCTCTGCATTGCTCCTGTTAGCCATCTCTCTCCAGCTGTCTGGCCTGTGGAACAGGAATGCTTGAAGACTCAGATTTAAAGGCATACAGCCTGAAGGAAATAGATTTTTTTTTCCCAATTTTTGAGAGTGAGAAGACAATATAGGTTCTTATACAAGACTGCAGGGACGTGTTTTCATTCCACACTACTCCTATCTGAGAAACTTTTTCCTGTTGGTAGAAATTGATCTGAGTTTATAGTTTTATTGTTGAGAAGGATGTGAAGAGTTAAGGAGTCTTCTTCTGGGTAAAGCACACCTTGAACTGAATTGCCTTACAAGGTTCTCCTATGAATGGGTTATTATACTGTCACAGGTGAAAAGTTTCTCCTTCTCTGAAATATACTGCAATGTTTTGGAAGCATCATGTGTATTTGTCTGTGAAGTATCCTTGTAATAAAGACCTCTAAGACCCAACCTTTGACAAACTGCCACCTTGTCAGGTAAACTAAACCTTGGCACCAAAGTATCATATCCAATAATTTCTTGAATGCTTCCAGGGATGGTGACTCCACCCCTTTTCTGGGTAGTTCATTGCAATGATTCACAACCCTTTCAGTGAAGAAATTCTTCCTGATATCTAACCTGAACCTCCCCTGGCACAGTTTGAGGTAATTTCCTCTTATCCTATCACTGGTTGCCTGGGAGAAGAGACTCCCACTTTGCTACAACATCCTTGCAGATGGTTGTAGAGAGTGATAAGGTCACCCCTGAGCCTCCTTTCCCCAAGGCTCAACAACCCCTTGTAACCCATGTTGGTTACAATTTTTATATGGCTTGTACAAAAGACATTTTCATTGATAGCCATGTTTTTGTGTTTCACCAGAGTGCAGTATAGTTTATTATTGCTGGATAAAAGCCTGTATGATCCTCAAGATTTCTATGCTGCCTATGGCAATTCCCATAGAGCATATTATCTGATATTAGTCTCATTTCATATAATCCTTATTATGGGACATTCTTTCATCGTGAAGATTATTTTATTCAGTCATAACAGAAGTGGCTCATATTTAGCAGGACAAAATTAAAGACTTCAATGAAAAAAATAGGTCTAATTAGGTAAGCCTAGAAGTCACAGTTTTTTGAAAATCAAGCTCTGTTCAACCAGACAATTCTATCCTCCCTTCTCAGAGAAAACTATAACAGTCTTATCTTTTGCTAATCAAGCTTGTTGAGAACAAACTTTTATCTGGAGACATAGAAGCAAAAAAAAAAATATACCTTCAAGCATTTAGTTACACAAAGTTCTGTGAAGGAAAAGAGTGGAATGTATTAGAAATAACTACAATTTGGAAGGATAACATCCAAAAGGGGAGAAGACTGAAGGTTTTATACCTAAACCATTTCTAGTAGAAAGGTATTTTCCAACCAGATAAATAAACAGAATGCTGGAAAATGCGTGCCTTTCTTTTTTTAACAAAAAAGAGGTACTCTTGAGAATGAAAAGGTTTGTATACAAAATATACTGTTCTGATGATTCCTGGGAGTTACATTTTTTTGAAATAAGCTTAGTCCACTTTAATTTATGCATGTTGGTTTCTGAACTATAAATCATACTGTATATTTGATTCATAATTTTTTTATCATGCTTTGATTTCCTTCTGATGAACAGAAATAGGGAGGAGAACAATAGTGAAAAATGTTGGGTGAATTGAGAAGGAATATGGAATTTAAAACTACAACTTAGGAATATGGAATTTAAAACTACAACTTAGGAAAAAGGTCATACTGCACACTTCTAATTAGTATAATCAGAGGTGTATAAAAGTTATGTCCCTTTTGTGACAATATAAATAAGAACTTTTTTGTAACCATATAAAAAGTTTAAATATAAATTAAGTGTACAAAAATGGTGGTTTTGGTAACTATCTGGTGCAAGATTTCTACATATCTATAATTCATAGCTATTAATTATGTAACTCATGCTGGAGATGTAGCGACAGGATTTTCAATGAACATGCAAATTCTTCAGCAACATTTTTTACCCAGAGTTTAATTGATTATTACAGAATGCCTCCAGGGAGACATATTCGTAATTCACAAAGGACAGGAGGTAATTAGTTTCTTCTGAATCAACTCTTTTCTGTCCCCATACTGTTTCAACTGTGTAGTTTATTTCCCATTTTTGGGGAGAACAAGGAAGAGGCAGAGACTCCTTTGGAAAGAACAGTGGTAGCAACAAGGACCACCTTTCCCACTGCAGAACTGTTTGATGTTAGTGGAATGATGCCAGCTTGAAGATAAACTAGACAGCTCAAAAAAGTCTCCTCTTACATAATGTCTGAAGCCTATGTTTAATTCCACTATGTGATGATTTTTGGACACTTTTGTTAGCTTGCAGGATATTTGTCTTCTCCTTGAAATTGCCCTAAGAGGAACAACTACACCAATTTATTTTCATGATAACCTATTTTTTCAGCTTCCTTTCAATTTTTTTAATAAAAGTAAAGCCAATTAATGTTCTGAAATTGTTTAAAAAGACATTTTTTGTCAATTTTTATACTTTTAAGAAAGATTTAGCATTTGTGCCTGTTTCAATGGGGCCTGTTTCTAAATAGGCACAGGTCATTAGTAAGAGATATCATCAGCTCCTGCTTTTGGATGGATGGCTAAAACCAGCATCTGAGAATATTTACACTGCTGGCAAGTGAATCCTCTAAAGTGTTAAAAATAGATCAAATTCATATATCCAGAGCACTGAGACATAGAAACAAAGCTGAAACAAAGAAACAAACAAAAGACAAAAGCATACACATAAACAAAATATTATAACCAAAATATCTTTAGCATTTTTCAAGGTAGAAAGACTTTTAACCACTTTGCCTGACTCCTTCCATAGGAGAAGTGGGAGTTCAGCAAAACATTCCTATAATCACCTGCATGAGTTTGCAGAAGCATCAGTCAGCCTTAGTGGAGGTGCTCAGTCTTTAGTTTAAAACTTCTAATGAGGGAGACTGCACTGTTTTTAATTTGCTCTGGTAGCTAATTATTAGGCCTGGCTGAATTTTTTTGATTAAAACAGATTTGACAGGCTCTTGGATTTTCCACTCAATTAAATACTTTGAGAAACCTTTACTTCCGCCAAATCTCTCCCCATCTGCTTTCCTCAATGTGGATTTAAAATTTTCCTATAGAATTGTCTAGAAAAAGTCATGCGACCTTCTTTATTTTGTTTCTAATCTAACATTTTTAGAGTCAGATTTCAACCTCCAGCTTCCTTGGTATGTTTTTCTATCATGAGCCCTCTCTCACTTTAATGTATTTAAATTTTGTCTGCTCCTTTGATCTTTCAGTAAAACATCAGCATCCTTAGAACTCAAAGCAGACAGGTCAATCTTAAAAGTGAGACAAGAATGCAGAGCCCAGATTCTGAAATAAAAATTATTCTTAAAAAATTATTAATAACGACTAAATTAGTTAAAGGGGGAAACAGAGGCAGCTTTTACCTGAATCTGGAGAACTCCTGGAGAGGTCCAAATGAAAATGCAGTTGGAGCAAGAAAGATTAAGGACAGCAGCAGGAGTTTTAGGAATTAAAAGTGACAGGAGAGATTAAGAGGATGCAGGCAGGGTTTTAGGAGGTAATAGTCAATGTGTGAAATGCCAACAAATCTGTGTAAAGCCTAAGGAGGAGGACACAATGACAATGTGGTAAATAATAAAAAATCTGGTAAAAACCCCCTCTAAGAGTTAATAAAATGGTATTAAAATATTGTTTTCCCACCTGCCACGACAATGATTACTGTTCCTGAGACCTTTAGCAGAGGACATTACAAGCAGATATATTTTGGGGTAAAACTGAAGGTAAAGTGTGGTGAACACATTGTTAATCAACTTGCCACTCACAGGAGTCACTATCCTGTTATATTTACAGTCCCTTGGACAGAGGGAGAAATAAGTACTGGAATAATTACTGATGCTTTAGCATGGACAATAAGGGTATTTTAAGACTGAAAGGAAAAAGGAGGCATTGGGAAGTGTATTCTGAAAGCTATTTTACACCCTAAACTATTAATAATCTAAGGTTTCAAAGGTTTAGCAAGACAGTGCTGGTTGGGAGCCCATGAGTAGTTTTGGAATGTGAATTTGCTTCCTCAAAAACCTCTTCCCATCACAACTATCTCACCAGGAGAGCCAGAGCCAGGGTTCATAAGTTGAGAAAAGTGACGATGTAAAGACCCTTGACTTCTTCCTGCAAATAATCATAAGGCATATTTTCATGGACAGGTGCAGATTGACTCAAGGTGTCTGGAAGCACTTCTGGTTTGGTAGCAATGTACCTGTTCTACTCCATTTCTATGCCTGGATTATATTTTTCAAATCTTAGTAAGACATATTTCCTTATGTTCCAGTGAACTGAACTTCTGACTAAAATAATAAAGTACTAGCTGTTTTACTAGCCCATCTAAAAGAGAAACAGCAAACAAACTTATTGAATGGTAATATGGATCCATAACAAAATCAATATATAAGTGAAACAAAACCCCAAAAGACATATAAAAAAGTCTATGGGTAATATATACTAAAATATGCATCTAACTTATTTATGCTACTTTTATATAATTAATCATGTAGGAAGCATTCATACATTACAATCTTTTTGCCATTTTAAATTCTAAGTGACCTACATTTGAAGGTTACACATTTCTATCTATTATTAATTTTAAGTTGTTAAAGGATCTTGCATAATATGATTGGATAGCAAAAATTTTTTGTCATAAAGACTAATAATGACACCTTATAATGGACATATCTGTTGTCTGGCTGGAAGTTTCTGGATGTTTCCACTTCCTTCAAACACTGAATCATCTCTGAAGGACACTAATTTAATCATAATGAACTCATACCAACGTTTCTTTACTTTGTGCATTATATTCCTTTTCTACAGATGCAATAATTAGAACACAATCAATTAACTTAAGTATGTTCTTTTGTAAATATAACAGTTCAAGCATGTTGTTGAAGAATTAAGTTTTGAAGCTTTTTCCTTCAACATATTTCGAAGTAGGATTGATAGAGTGGAATTTATCTTTCTAAATGATTACATCTTCACAGCTGATGATGCATATTTTGTAGTTGCCTGATGCTGCTAGAGAGGATGTCAAAAATTATAAACACTTGTAGAAAACACAATTTACTCCAAGTAAATGTCTAGTATGTGTCAGATGAAGTAGTATATATAATATAAAATACATAGTAAAGTTATAAACTATATGTACTCTGTGGGGATTCTAGGGTGTCAGATTTAGAAAACCAGATTTAATCTCATGAATTCACTGAACAGATGTGCAAGTGACATGTTAATTTGACCATCAAATCTGATCACCCTCCCTGGCACTTAAATATTATTTTAGAAGCAAATTAAAAATAAACAAACAAAGTAATGGCATTGACAAATAAGCAAACAACCAGGGAATAAGCTCTCAGTTCTGGTTTCACCTCTCTTGAAGAAACAATCAAGAGAAAAAGCAGAAGTAATGCCAGGGATTATCAATAAAGAATTCTAGGAAACCTAGCTTAATTGAGCAAAATCAATGAAGTACTGAGTAGCTAGAAAACCATAATGGAGATTTACTTTTGCTCCTCACGTTACCTTACCACATTACCCTCAGCAAGCACTTCCAAATATTGTGGTCCAAATTTAGTAAAATAAACCCAGAATCCACAATAACAATATATCCATCAATAATAGAGTCTCCTTTGTCTTTTCACTTAAGCTACCCCAGTTTAAAAGATCAGCAGATAACAAAATGTCACTCGCCACAAATTCAAAGTCTTCCATCTTAAAGTAAGCCTAGTCCTTGGGAATTTCCATCCCACATAGTGATAATGTACATATTAAGTAAATAACAAGTTCAAGTCAATTTACAGAGAAATAAATCTTGGAAACTAGGAGTTAATAGTTATAAAAATGACTAAAAGCTAAAACTATGCAACTGCCCATCAAAGAACAAAGAGCTTGATGTGAAAACTGAAAACACTCTGAACTTCACTTCTTTCAAATGGACCTCCAAAAGAAAATTAGCTGTTTAGTCTCATTTTCAAATTTGATTTATTAATATAGCTGAAGTAAGGCAGAAATGACAGATATGGTCAAATCCAGGCATATTATAAATTGCCTTCCAGTAAAATCAGCAGTTTTAGCAGCTAAGCTTTCATCATTTCAGAGCAGAACAGTATAGAAGACCACAGAGTATGGTATATTTGGTAAAATGCACAACAGATAGCAATTTAGATCAGTGAACTTGGTAGAGAGACACTCATATTTGTTCTGTACTCTGTCATTATCTTGGTATGTGGCCTTGTTAAACCAGTGCCTCTCTCCCTCCTCCAGTTTTTATGTGCAAATAGGAAGACTAATACTTTCTTGTTACCACATTGATACCTCCTAAAATCCTGCTTTTTAGCTATGGTGACAGAGTTAAAACAGCAAAATCTCTCCTATATGGATGGAGTTTAGTGTTAAATGAGTGTTTTATGCAGTTATAATCTGTTCTGTTCAAGGAGGGCAGCACAGTATACAGATGTAAAACACCTTTCTGCAAAGACAACTACGTACATCCCTCAACATGCATCAGGTGTTTATCACTGGTATTCCACATCCTTTTGTCAAGTATGGCCCCAAGGGTGCTTAAAAGCCCAGCAAGCTGCCAGTGCTGCATGTCAGGAAGTCATCCTCAGGAATAGCTCCGGCTAATAATATGCCCAGAGAAGAATGGTGGGACAATAACCCAACAGCACTCATCACTCTCCAGTGCTGGTGTCTTTTGAGATTTGTGAGCCTGATGTTTTTAGCTCTTATCACCTTTCTGTGTCACATGACTTCAACACAAAATAATACGTACATTTTTTCCTTCCTAGGATTTCTGGGATTTTTCTATCTAAGCTATTTCCTACTTCAGAGGAGGAAGGAAGGAATTAGTATACAGCTTAAATCTAATATGGCAGTTACAGATACCACATCTCTGGAGACTGAAGTTCAGCAGACTTCCATAAAACCTCTAGTAATCCAGCCTACTGATGAACAATATGACCATTTTTGTAAAAAAGTGCCCCACATCTACCAAATTAAATCATTACACATATTACACACTTATTTAAATGGCTTGGCTTTGGGATGTCAGGATTTTAGACTTTTAGAGCTAAATAAAGGTATAGTTCCTAGTAGTTCTCATAAACCAAATTTGAATTTTATCATTACATCTCCCCTCTGCATTTCTTTTTTTTTTTTTCCCAAGAACCATTGTTTTATTTTAGGTATAAATTACAGAATAATTCTCTTTATTTATAGAAATTAGCCTGCATATGATAAAAGAAAGCAAGTAACATTACAAATTACTTACTTTGATAAAAATGGATGAAGAAATGATAGGGCTTAGTATACTATATGTTGACAGAAATGAAGCATAATTCCCAGATCAAAACTTTAGACTAAATGCAACCACTAAAATGATCAATACCTTTATATCCATAGCAATATGTTATATTTGACACTAAGATAATAAAAAATAGATAAAAAGAGAGCAACTAAATGGGTAGAAGATACTAAGATTTCATCTAAGAAAAATTATTCTAATAATTATCTTAATATTTTTCCTACTACATTGGCTTACTCAGCCAGATATGATTTAAATTCTAAACTGTCTTTTTTTTTTTTTCATTTTTCCTGCAAGTGTATGTACAAATATATAAAAGCAGGAATATAAGAAGGGGAACACTGACACAACCATTTTACTGTTCAATATGATCATTACTAATGAGTAAATTTGCAGTCTGTGTGGGAACCTGATGAGGGTTTTTTCAGTATTTACCTTTTTTCTTTCTTTCTCCTTTTCATACAAATCCTTCAAAGATCATTTATTTGTTTTTAAATACCTTTGGGATTCTTTCCAATACATTTGTAATGATTCTTACCTAGGGTTCAGGCGAAGATTGTATCATCAATATTTCCTGCCAGCATCCTTTCAGTAAGTCATGTCTGGTTTGACATAATATACTACACCATTTCTGGGTGCACTTAACAATGGCATTTCAGGTTGGAACAGGAAGGAGCATTTGACATGCAGCCAAAATGGAGCTACTATGAAGCAAACACTATTGAACAGCCTTTCAGTTTAGCCATGAGGCCTTCAGCACTGTTTTGCTCTACAAAACCATTTTTGTTTTGCCATGCTGCTTGCCAACAGTTAAAATCTCTGTAATGCAAACCCCACATAAACACAATCCCTCTTCCATGTATAAGAATGATTTGGGATCAAATATACAAATATACAAATATACAAATATACATCTAATTCTTTTGGGATTTTTCCCTTGCTGACTGCAGTCAGGCTTTGGCTAAGTCCTGAATGTCTTTCCTGCGAGAGGCCCCAGCTCTTTTACCTAGATTTGTCTGCTCAAAGGCAAGGGTCACCCCTATAGAAACGTTTGTCTTTTCTTTGGGCTCTGTACTTCATCAGCCCTGTTTCCTTTCTCTTTGTTTCCTGTCCCTAGAAATGCCTAAAAGCCTTTATTCCTTATGGTCCATCAGTCTGGATCTGGTGGCAGTGCACATCCTTCTCAGCTCTCAGCTGCCTCTTTCCACCCAGCTCATGCCCCAGGTCCCTTCATGAATGTGCAGCTTAGTGCTCTGCAAAAAGGACTCTGCTGGCATTAACAAGGAAGGAGTTACAAAAGAAAAGAAAATTGCAATCAAAACCAGAATGCAAATTGAACTCAGAACAAAGGTTATTTAAAAATGTAGGAATACTTGACAGGGACATGAAGCCCTGAATTTATTTACATATCCTTTTGCTACAATTATCCAAGTATTATATATTAACATTCTACAGGAAAAAAAAAAAATTTCTAAGTGATTACAGCATTATATACAAATTTTTCTTCTCATATTCATTTTCCCACATTGGATGCTACCTACAGAATTAGCATCACTGTTTTTATAGGTATTCTTAAGAAGAGAAATATTTTTATACTTGAGTTTCATGTAAAAACCTGCAAGTATTTTCACCAGGTTATTTTATGCATTATCTTTGCAAAAAATTATAATTTCAACAGATGCTATATGTTCCAAAGTTATTTATTTATTTATCATTGTGTTCACATTTTTGATGAAGCATGAAAAGGTAAATTTAGATATTTCAGGCTCTTTCCCAAGAAGGAGGTAGGAATAAGTACTTGCAATCAAGCCTCCAATACTAACTCATGCTGTTACAAGATTTACACAGAATATCCCAAATATGACCTAATTTCCATGAGAATTTTCACTTAAATAACCCAGGCAGGATGATGACTTCAGATATAATAGAATAGCTTGTGTTGTAAGGGACCTTTAAGATAGAATAGTTCAAACTCCCCTACCGTAAGCAGGGGCAACTTTCACCAGATCAGGTTGCCCAAAGTCCCATCCAACCTAGCCGTGAGCACTTCCAGAGATGGGACATTCACAAATTCTTAACCTGTCCCAGTGCCTCACCACCCTCGCAGTAAAGAATTTCTTCCTAATATCTGATCCAAACCTACCCTCTTCCACTTTGAAGCCATTCTCCCTTGTCTTATCACTACATGCCCTTGCAAAAAGTCTACCTACACTTTTCTTGTAGGTTCTTTTTAGATACTGAAAAGCTGCAATTAGGTTTACTCTGAAGCCTTCTCTTTTCCAGGCTGAACAATCCCACTTCCCTCTGACTTTCACCATAGAAGAGATATTCCATCCTTCTAATCATAATTGTGCCTCTCCTCTGAACTTTCTCCAACAGTTCTGTATCCTTCCTGTGCTGGGGACCCCAGAGCTGATGCAGCACTGCAGGTGGGGTCTCACCAGAGCAGAGCAGGGGGGCAGAAGCCCTTCCCTGGCCCTGCTGCCCACACTGCTTTGGATGCAGCCCAGGACATGTTTGGCTCTCTGGGCTGTGAGTGCCCATGGCTGGGTCATGTCCAGCCTCTCAGCCACCAGCACCCCCAAGTCCTTCTGGGCAGCACTGCTCTTGCTCTGTTCACCCCCAGCCTGTGTTGATACCAGGGATTGCCCCAGCCCAGGTGCAGCACCTTGCACTTGGTCTTGTTGATCCACTTGAGATTCCTATGGACCCACTTCTCAGGCCAGTTCAGGTCCCTTTGGATGGCAACACATCCTTCAGGTGTGTCATCCATGCCACTTATCTGCAAATTGTCTGAGGGTGCACTTGATCTCTTTGTCTGTGCTGTTAATGAAGATACTAATTAACACTGGTTCATAACACTGATGTAAGTGAGAAAATTTATCTATCTACTATGGTGCTATTGTAAATCTAAGACTGATGATTTCTTTCAGGTGAACTATCTACAGATTGGAAGTATTCCATTAAAAACATCTTGGGTTCAGTTTGATTTTGTTAAAAATAGGACAGAAATTTATAGAGATTCTTCCTGGGTTCCTCTTGTGCTTGTTCTCTTATAACCTCAGGAAGCAGAAGAGGTGGCCCAGGAGGCTCAGTCATCCCCTGAATGACTATGCAGCTCTGCAGGGTGTAGAGTCCTCATGTCAGAGCTTCTTCTAGTCTCAGTGTTGACACCTCAGCTCCAAGGCCACGTCTCTGTGACCAGTTTTAGATTCAACTCTCCTAAATTCCCCAATACCATCTTAATCATGCATCAACCTCATCCCCATCCAATCACTGTGACTTTTCCATAGAAAGAAATCAGGTGTGCACATTAGATAGCATCTGTAGCATAGCAGAAAGTTCTGTAACCTGAGTATTTGGATTGTTGACCCAGTCACTCTTGTGACTCTAGATAGACAAAATGTTTTCAAAGTGTTTTTTGAAAATCTGGTAGGATTGGCAGACACCTGGAAAAATTCAATAATATATTTTTATGTAGTAGAACGGAACCAACCTTTTTAAATGCTGCCCATGCATGGTGCACAGGAAAACAGTGACATATTATCATGGTTTATCTCCAGATGACAATAAGCACCACTCAGCCTCTGAACACTTTGCCCTCTCTGAAGTGTGGGAGAGAATCAGAAGGGTAAAAGTGAGAAAACTCATTATTTCAGATAAAATCATTTAAATTGGTAAAGTGGAAGCCATGTATACAAGCAAAGCAAAACAAGGAATTCATTCAATACTTCCCATCAGGTGTTCAGCCATCTCCATGAAAGCAGAGCACCATCATGCATTAGTGATTACTTCAGAAGACAAATGCCATCACTCCAAATATCTCCTTTCCTTCTTCCCCTAGCTTTATATGCTGAGCATGATGCTACATGACATGGGATCATCAGTTGGGGTCCGTTGTCCTGACTGTGTCTCCTTCTCACTCCTTAAGCACCTGCTCACCACAAGGGTGGAGCAAGAGGCAGAAAAGACCTTGACTCTGGGCAAGTGCTGGTCAGTAATAGTAAAAATATCACTGTCTTATCAACACTGTTTTCAGCACAAATCCAAAACACTTACCGATCCAAAACATAGATTATGAAGCTATCCAGCTACTGTGAGGAAAGTTAGCTCTATCCTAGATAAAAACAACACTTGAATATGCTTGAATATTTGCCCTGATCTTAATCATTTGGGTACAGAGCTGCAATAACAAAGAAGTGAACCAAAACTTAGATCACTTGTTCATTTCTCCCTTTGACGATGTAGCAAAGAAATATAATTATGTCAATCTAGTGTTAATTACTGGTAATAACTGCACTAAACATTTACAGGTGAGAGAATCAGAAGAATGAGAGGCCTACCAGCAATAATACTGCAAGCTGAATTAATGAAAGATCAGCAAATATTTAAAATCAATCTTAACTACAAACTGAAAGTGTTGCAAATATTCAAATACCTCACATATTCAATTACCAGTTATTAATGTCATCAGTCTACTCTGTCATGCAGTGGTGCAGTCCTAGAAAGGGCAACACTTGGAAACTGTGGCATCAAACATCTTTCATGTCTACAGACAATTTTGCAAAAATTTTTTGGACAACTATACAATCATTTATTTTTACTAATTAATAGAATAGCCTCTCAGTTATCAGGCATCATTCAGAGACACCACAACACTCTAAAATAAGTTTGCACACTTAGGCACCTTAGATTCTGTGATAAAGAGGCAAATTAAAAGAAAGACTCTAAATTACTGACCTCATATAATTATTAGTTTAGCAATTCCATTCTTTGAGCAATTTTCTTATGAAAATTCCTTTTCTTGTAATCCTAAATATTATATAAAAACTCCAAAGAAAAAACTTAACTTTGAGAACTGGTGTAGATCATACCAAAACTGCCTTAAGAGAGCTTTTACCACATGAGTAAGATGATCTTTCCCAGTATACAGGACCATTTTCCCTACCTTATTCAAATTGCATGCACAGGGAGAAATAAATTCACAATTTTGCATAATATTGTGGCAAAAATGTCCTGTAAATGCACCCGCAAGTACAACTCTGATTATGATTAAAGTTTATCTTATTATAGTCTAACTAAGAGGATCATTATATTATATACTGTGCCATGATTAAACTGCTTTTTCTTAAAGTAGCTTGAATTTATGTTCAGACAGCTTTTATATTCAAGAGCTCACAATACTACTCCACACATCCCCAGAGAGCAGCCCAGGAAAGACTATTCAAAGTACTAGCACTTATTCTACTGTAATGAGCATTACTCTCAGTACTGTAGTAACTCTAAGTCAAATACACATAAACCCCTTTATATACCATGCTCAGTTTCAGACGTGATCTGGATTAACCTTTAAATAGAAAGAAAAGCCCTGCTGCAGATCTGTGTAAGGTTTTTGGCAATTTGAGTCATAAAGTGGTCTCTGTCCTGTCATCTGAAGGCAATTGAGATTTTGGCTGATCCGTGACTGTAATGATGCCCACGAGTGATGACCAAAAGGAAAAAAAAAAGATAGCTTTAGCCTTTGCTTTTCTCGTTTTTTAATCAAAGGGGTTGTGTTTTTCTGTGCAAAGGACAAAATTATGTAGTCAGTGTCTTGGCTTCAGATATAGTAATATTCTGTTGGGTGTTACAAATAACGGGAATAGACCTGTACTATGTGTGGACTTGCATATATTCAAACATTCAATATTTTTGACTAGTTGGAAGTAATGGAACAGATTTTCCAGAGCAAACCTTTCATCCCAGCAATTTAAATAAATTGCTAACAGGAAAGGTTTTTTATGACATCAGGTAAAACCTTGAAAGGTTCAGTAGTGACTTCAGGCATGTTTAAACCCTGTAATGGAGAGCTGAACTGAGCAGGTACTTCCACTTGATGCAGAACTAAATGGCCTAAAAAGTAGTTGTTTGGTCCCAAAAGGAATATAGTTGCATAAGAGTAGTTCCACCTCTGCACTAATAAACCTTGCCTCACAGATGTTTTCTTAACAGAGCTTTTACAGATGTAGATATTATGCCATATATAATATCCTGTCATAGAAAGTACAAAGAATATTTTCTAGTACTAAAACGAATATAGCAATTCTTGTACATTTAGGTGAAGTTGGAAATACTCTAACAAAAGCAATTGTGTTATTTTCAGCCTTGATTATTTCCTTTTTCTCCTTCAGCCACTTTCTGTATTTCTAATGAGGCTTAATCTTTATGATAGAAATTCCAATGCTCAGCACATTATGTAGGTAAACAAGACCTTTGATATTTGGCTATTTCTGTCCTTTAAACATAAACATAAAAAAAAAATTAGCATTCCAGATTGTCACTTCTGATACATTCACACTTCTTAGTTGGGAAGCTTGTCCTATATGTTAACACACATTTATTGTTGATATAAAAAGGCTTGCCAGCATACTGTGAGAGTAAAACATACTGTGGCTAGAAATGGACCCAGGAGAGGTATGTATTTCCCTCTTTCTTGGGACCTAATAGGGCTTCTGATATGTTAAATTTGACAGGTCCATTTTTTTTTCCTTTGCAGTATTTATCAAACAGCCCAAGTCTGAACCTTAAGGCAACCTCACCATGTTCTGCCAAACGCAAAAACTTTTAGGAAAGTGCTGAACTGTATATTCCTCCTCCTATAGATTTACGTGTGACATCCTACAGGGGTCATTTTTACATTCATCTTATTTCCCATAGCATAGGTTAATCAGATATCCTGATGACATATCCTAATATTATTCATAAGCTGCTTATAATTTTTCTCTATTTGTTGAAGCCAGATTTTTCTTTCTTAACTTTCACTGTCTGTCAGTCTAGGGTAGCAAGGTAACCAGAAAAATCAAATCTAGCATTAGTACTCCCATAAATTATCAAGCAGTTTTCAGGATTTTGATAAATCCAAAATCTGTTTTCTAGGTTCAAATAATACCAAAGACATTTTTCACTAAATCAAGGTATTCAAAGCCCTGTTCAGCCTGGTCTTGAAGGTTTTCAGTGATGGGACATCCACAAATTCTCTGGCTCACCTTCTCCTGTGTCTTGCCATTCTCTTTGTAAAAAATGTCCAATCCATATGTCCAACATAAATAGACCCTCTTTCAGCTTAAAACCTCGGCCCCATGTACTGCCACTCCCTGCTTGGTAAGAAGTTCTCTTCAAGCTCCTCTTCAATTATTGAAGTGATAGATATTGGTGGATGCAAAGCTTAACATGACCCAGCAATGCATGCTAACAGCCCAGAAATCCAATCATATCTTAGGCTGCATCCAAGGCAGCATGGCCAGCAGGGCAAGCAAACTGATTCTGCCCCTCTACTCGGGTCTCATAAGACCCCACCTCAAGTGCTGCATCCACCTCTGGGGTCCTAGCACAGCAAGGACAGGGGCCTGCTGGAGTGAGTCTAGAGAAGGGCCACCAAGATCATTACAGGGATGGAGCACGTCTACTACAGAGATATGCTGAGACAGTGGGTTGCTCAGCCCGGAGGAGAAAAGGCTCTAGGGAGACCTTAGAGTACCCCTTCAAGTACCCTAGGAGGGGCTACAAGAGAGCCAGAGTGACTTTTAACAGAGGCCCGTAGTGAAAGGACAAGAAGGAAAGGTTTTCAACTAAAAGAGGACAAATTAGACATTAGGAAGGTATTCTTTACTGTGAGGGTGGTGAGTCACCAGAAGAGGTTGTCCAGAAAAATTGTGGATGCCTTGTCACTGGAAGAGTTCAAAGCCAGGTTGGATGGGACTTGGAGCAACTTGGTCTGGCAAAGGGTGCTCCTGACCACGAGAGGAGGTTTGAACTAGATGATCTTCAAGGTCCTTTCCAACTCAGGCCATTATGTGACTCTGTGATTCTATGGTTCTATGATTCTGTAATTCTATAGTTCTACCATTCCATGATGTAATGAGGTCTCTCCACAGCCTTCTCTTCTCCAGACCAAACAACCTCAATTCTCTCATACTGTGTTCATAGAAGAGGTGCTGCAGCTCTCTGATCATTTCAATGGGCCTCCCTTGGATCTGCTTTAACACGTTCATGTCTTTCTCATTCTGTAGGCCCCTGAGCTGGTCACAGTACTCCAGGTGGGTCCTTAGAAGCCCAGAGTGGAGGGGAAAGTTACCTTCCTCTACTTGCTGGCCATGCCACCTTTTATGTAGCCCCAGATCTAGCTGGCTTTCTAGACTGCAACTGGCATTGCTAGCTTATGTCCAAATTTTCATCCATGAGTACCTCAATCCCTTCTCCACCAAGCTGCTTTCAATCTGTTAAAAACCCAGGGTTTCCTTTGCTCTGGGTCCCTCCTTGGAGGCACCAGCTCAAGTTGCTATTTTGTTATCTAGTTCCTGCACCAAAATGAAATTGTTGTAAGAATTGAGACATCTGAGACTCTACTATGGGAAACCTGGGGTTGAGCCAGTAAGCAAACCCTCCCTGTGTGGATGTGGTGTGTGTAGGGAGGCAAGTGCAGCACTGGTCAGCTCCCAGGAGCCTGCTTCTGTCCCAGCTCAAGTGGTGTGCTTGTGACCGCCAGAATGGCTTCTGTATGGTTGGACAGGAAAGTTTCCTTAGCATACAGGACCTTGCTGCTCTGGGATTGTCCTTCCTGAAGAAGGTTCAGAAGTGTGTATAAATACGTGATGGTAGACAATGTGGAGCCAGGCTCCTGTGAGTAGTGCCCACACAAAGCTGAAGAGGCAATCAATAGGCATGAACTGAAATACGGGAAATTACATTTATAAAGAAACTAGAAAATAAAACTTTAGCTTTTTAAATAGCTGTGAAACTCTATTAGAGGATTGCTAAAGAGGGTGTGAAATCTCCATCACTTAAGATATTTAAGGGAACACTGAAAATGATCCTGGGTAACCTGCTCCAGGTGTCTGTCTGTGCTTGAACAAGGAGGTTGGACTAGGTATTTTCCAGAGATTCCTTGCAACATTAACTGATTTGTGATTATGTGATTACTCTTACTCACCTTTGCCATAACACATCTGCTCAATACATACAGAGTCACATATATGCACACATACATAATCCATATATATTTGTTTGCTTTTAACAGTTTTTACTAGTGTAAATAGGATTATTTCACTGATGGCTTGGATTAGTTAAGTAAGCAAACAGTGATAGAACTATAAGCAAGTTGGTGGCAACATCTGATATGGAAATTTTTTTTTTGTAAATTTCAATATTTACTTTTTCTGTTTTAAAAAAACACACCAGTTAGTTTTACTCAGCCTTGTGACTAAGTTTTGCAATAGATTTCATTCCTGTTCTTGGTTTATATGTTTGCATAGATAAATGTTTAATGTGTTTTTGTTTATTTGGAAAAGTAATGGTCATATAACCAAAGTTTTGAAAGGTGACTAGGTGAAAGGTGACCTTTGAAAGGGAAATTAGGAGGTCTTCCAGCTTGTCTCAACCAAAAAAATATGCCACAAAGAATTCTTATACAAGATGATTGCTTTTGATAGTTCACCTCAGAAATAATATGGGTTTTTTTGTTTCAGAAAACACACACGTAATGAAAATTTTAGTGACTTACATGAAAAATGGATGCTTTGGGGAAGGAAGCGAATGCTAAAAAATGCTGTATCTATTTGTGTGCACATCCGCCCTGAGGAGTGTGTTGTCTATAAACACAGTTGCAACTGATATCAGAGGTAGTTCTTTTAGTTGGTATGAGGTTTTACTAATAGATGATTCCTATAGTCAGAGTACTACTGAAATGGTTGGAGTATATAGCTAGTACAGTTTAAAATACTAATTAAATTGCACATTCCATTATTTATTACTGTATGGAAGAAACAGTTCAGTGAAACTATAAATGTTACAGACTGAAAATACAGAAGTAGTTGAAATTGTCTTTCCTGTCTGGCTTTTCTAATATACATTAGTTTCCTCTTCTTTTAAAATGAGAAAGATGTGAGCAGCTGTCGTAAAGCACAGTTATATTACCGTGTTTTTTTGTCAAAAGGTTTAATTTCAGTAATGGTTACAGACACTTGTAATGAATATGTTCAGAATTCTAGTATTTATAGAACTTCAGCATCAAAATTATGCCATCTACTTTTTGAACCTGAAAGTACCAAAGACCCTTCCATTCATCAGAGTATGGACAGTCTATGTGCCTGTGACAAGTGTGATTAGAAGCAAATTGATTTACCTATTATACCACAAAGACAGTTATGTATTTCAAGATAAAATAACAGAGCAGTTAACCTTCAGGTGTTGAGTGTTTTGAAGAGCTGAAGACAATCTTGGCAGACGTTGTAAGGAAATGGTAGAAAGTGTCTCTTCAGGATATAAGTGAACCAGTTGATTTTTGCTACAAGGAATGATTTAATACTGCTGAAGAGCTGCTATGTCCCTTATATAACCAATTTCCAAAATGAGTTCTGGTAAGGAAGTTTTGTATTGCATCCCAATCTAAGAAATTTTTTGGGGAATATGCTAATTACACAGAATTAGCTCTGAACTCTGCTTCCTCCCTGCAGTGTAGGTTAAAGATATGAACAGAAGACTTCTTACCCTGTTACATTCCTTGGATGGAGATCCATGCCACAGCAAAAATACAAGGGTTATTCATATCTTAGAATTGTCTGAGAATGGCCACATAGAAATTAGGGCTTGTCTCTCCAGAAGGGTGGTGGCATCTGTAGCCCAACTGAAGCACATCTACACCAATGCACACAGCTCAGGCTACAAACAGGAGGAGCTGGAAACCATTGTGCAGTAGGAAAACTGTGACACAGTTACCATGATGGAAATCTGGTGCAAAAGTGCACACAACTGGACCACAGCAATAGTGTAGTAATTATGATTTTGGGTTTTATGAATTTTCTAGCAGCATGCCTGCTAGGTCTTCTTTGTAAGATTGCTTTTCTCACAAGCAGGTTTCTGTAAAAAAATCTAAGCTGTCCTATGCTCAGAGACATGGCTGGTGTCTCTCTGACCTGTTCCAAAAACATACAGTATTCTCTATCTAGTCAATGAAGAAGCTGGTCTTGTTATCAGCTCCTCTCTTGGTATCAGAGACAGAAGCATTCTGGCAAGAGCATTCTTGCAGGCAGAGGACATTTTTGTACTGAGGCACTGGTGGAAGAAAGCAATGTATGAGAATTGCACCAAAAGCTATGTAAGAGGTCTGAACTTGGAGCCATCATAATAAAACTATCATAAGCCTTCTGATACCTGGAATCAAGAGTCTTTATGCATGAGGGGAAATAACCAGGACAACTGGTAAACCCCTCATGCCAACAACAACATCACAATAGATGGCTGTAAAATCTGCAGAAGGGATAGGAAAGGAAGGAGAGGCAGTGGGGTAGTCCTGTATGGGAAGGAGTGGTATGACTCTCTGGAGCTTCATGACTCTTAGGATAGGACAGAGTGTTTATGGTTAAGAATCAGGGGGAAGACAATGACATAGACATCCTGGTGGGAGTTTGTTATAGACCACTCAACCGTGATGAAGGGGCAGACTAAAATAGTCTATAAGCAGTTGGAAGGAGTCTCATAATCACTGGCCCTTTTTCTTATGGGTGATTTCAACTCACCAGATGTCTGCTGGAAATACAACCCAGCAGAGAGAAAACAGTCTAGAAGGCTCCAGGAATGTGTGGAAGATGTACAACTGGTGAGTCAGCTAGGAAATGGGCTCCACTGGACTTGTTTGTGAACAGAGAAGGACTGGTGGATGATGGGGTGCTTGGAGGTTGTCTTGATCATAGCAATCACTAAATAATACAGTGTTGCATCCACAGAGAAGTAAGGAGGTGGGGTCAGCAAAACTGACACCTTGGACTTCAGAAGGGCAGACAGGCTGTTCAGGAGGCTGATTGACAGTGTGCCTGGAGGCGCAGTTCTGAAGGGCAAAGGAGTCCAGGAAGGCTGGGCATTCTTCAAGGAAAAGTTAAATGCATGGGAACAGGTCATCCCCATGTGCCAATAGAAGCACTGGCAGAGAAGACCAGACTGTCTGAACAGAGAGCTTTGACTGGAACTCAGGCAGCAAAAAGGGAGTTTACGACCTTTGTAAGAAGTGGAAGGAAACTCAAGAGCACTCCAAGGATGTATGAGATGATGCAGGAAGTAAATTTGAAGGGTCAAAGCCCGCATGGATCTGGGGCTGACTATTGGCGATGTGACTATTGCCATAGAAAGCAATAAAACAAGTTTCAGCAATAAAACAATAAAACAATACATCAGCAAAAGAAGGAGGGCCAAGGAAAAAACTCCATTCTTAGTTGGATCTTGGGGAAACATAGTTACAAAGCATTGGGGCCAGGTTTGTTTAATATCTTTATCAACATATGGGCCAAGGACCATGAGGTTCAGGAAGGTGAAGCGCTGGGTTCCTGCACTTCAGTCACAGCAACTCCATGCAATGCACTGGGCTTGGAGAAGAGTGACTGGAAATCTGCCCAGAAAGACTGTGGACAGCAGGACTAGGGCGGTTATTGCCCCTCTGTACTCGGCACAGTGAGGCTGCATCTTGAATACTGTGTTGAGTTTTGGGTCACTCACTGCAAGAAAGATACAGAGGTGCTGGAGCAAGTCCAGAGAAGGACAACAAAGTTGGCACAGAGCCTGGAGCACAAGTCTTGTGACAATAGCTGATGGAACTGGAGTTGTTTAGCCTGGAGGAAAGGAGGATTGGGGAGACCTTATCACTCTCTTCAACGACCTGGGAGGAAGTTTTATCCAGGTGAGTGTCTGTCTCTTCTCCCACATAACAAAATGAAACGCCCTCAGGTTGCACCAGGGGAGGTTTAGACTGGATATAAGAAAGACTTCACGGAAAGGTTTGTCCGACACTGTAATTGGGTGCCCAGGGAAGTGGTTGTTACCACCCCTGCAGGTATTTTGACCGTGTGGATGTGGGACTTGGGACATGGTTTAGTGGTGACTTGACCATGAGAGTTTAATGGTTGAACTAAGTACTTTTAGAGGTCTTTTTCATCCTAAATTATTCTATGATTATGCTGTTATCACCTCAAAATATCTTTTTGTCTCTTCTTCATCAATGCTTCAATTTTTTAAATATGTGCTAGACATATATTAAAAAATTAACTGAAGTCAGTTGAATCTGAGTTTCTTACCCAGGGATGTACAGGAGAGGAAAATTTCCTAGATAATAATTTACAACACATGCCTTCTACAGAATAATGAGAATAAAATATGACTGCATGCACATACTTCACTTACCATCACAAGGTAGATATAATATTAGGCAAGTTCACAGTAAACTCAATACAAATTAACAGCCTTGTGACAACTGCACATATCTCCCTAGATTCAAAAACCTACTTTTTCATAGGTCTTGTGTCTGAAGTATTGGGTTTAAGTTATCATTAGTCTGTATTTGGGCTATTAGTTGTGTGTCAACAGCATTGCAAACATAGCTACAATGTCTGATTCATTTTGAAGATGGATTATAAGTACCAAATACTATGTTCTCTGTTCTTTTGAAATCTAGAAATGAATGTCATTTATAATAGTGCCTGTTCCTTTAATGACAACATTCACATACCAGACTAAAAATATTGCAGTAGAACATAAAATTTTCCACCGGTTTGCTCAAGAAAAGAGAAATAGCAGATATCAACAAAGTAAAGATACCAGTAATCTTAGTGTCTTGAATTTATTAAGAGTTTTCTTCTTGTTAGATAAAGAGTGCATCCAATTGTTAATAGAGTTCTAGGATTCCAGGGTGAAGACTTTCTTCCTTAAAACAGCATAAGTTACTATTACTAGTTGGACTTTGGCATGGCTATTATATGACTACAGAGTCAATATGAATAAAAACATTATAGAAGATGAAGCATAAAAATTTTATATATTTAATAGGATTTATTTATTAATCTATTCATAGAAACAAGGAAAATAAATCTAAAATTTCTGCAAATGTGAACTAGATACTGCATTTAATTACTTCATTATTTCATATATGGCAAGTAAAATCTATTAATAGTAGAGTATCAATTTTCAAAGTGAAGCATAGGGATTTAACAGTGTGAATTCTAGTAATGTCAAACTGAGCAAATCTGCATTTGGAAAAGTAACGTTTTGTGTTAGAAGAAGAATTCCATGTGAAATGCAAAATGAGCAAGAAGTTAAAGTAAACACATTTAAAAGTAAAATTCTAACAGAATATTTTCACTGACATACAATTTCATGAAAGTGGCCTGGAACATTTTCTTAGAGTATATGATATAAAAATGAGTTTTGGACAGTTTCAAGTGTTATTTTAAATTACTTGCAAATATGAAATGTACTATGCATTCTGTTCTTAATTTCTTGAATATTTTTTAAATATTACTTTCTAAAGTAATAAGAAGGAAAGAGCAGTTATGTTTTGCACAGTTTTCGTTTTTGCAGATAGTATGTCATTTAAATATTTGGGACTACAAATGTAATGCATTAAGGAGGAAGTAATAGAATTTCATTCTGTGTGTCTGCTTATTAGAGATCAATACAGCCCCTATTGGTGTCAATGACTATTAAAATTTTAAACTCAGTAAAACATGTATCAATCAATTCTCCTTTTAACAATAAATTACTTTCTTAATCTAAGGGAGGCTAAGGGGCCATTATTTATATCTGGATATATATATGAAAAATGTAAGCTGTTTATAAATACCATTTAAATAAGCTTCTTCTTTCCTGTCTTTTATATTACAAGTTACTTCAGAATAAATTATAGAAGTTTGGGTGTTCTAAGGTAAAAACATCAGTCTCATTCTTTTGATTGTAGCTAGGATTTAAAAATTAAGTTTGTTAGACTAAAATTAAGTTTTTTGAAATCATGTGTTGTATTCGAAACCACATGAAACTGATCTTGGGGATGAAAGTAATAATAAAGTGGATAAGTAAAATTTGTTCCGTGTTTAAGTGATTCATGCACTGCTAGGACAAAGGAATTTGAAATGCTTTCAAAAGTGGAAAAAGAGCCATATAGGGTGTGTTCCTGTAGAAAATAAAAAAATTATATAGCTAGCATGGCATCCCAAAACAAAACATTCTCATAACTGGATTTGAAAGCTAAAGGTCCTCATCCAAAAATCCATATCCAGATGAAGTTATCCTCTGATGACACACAACTAAATTCCAAGTAACTTTATATTTGCATTATGAAAGAGAAGATATCAATTTAATGTCTATCTCTAATAATCTAATTATTAATTTTGTCTAATTAAATTACTATAAGCCTTTCTTCTGGGATCCAGGTCTTGAGAAAGGAACAGGAAGCATAGATGGGACAGCAGCTAAGTTTCCAGAGTCATGTGGATGACATTTCCAGTAGCAGGATTTGGCTTAAACAACATTGGGGCAATCCTGCTCTCTATTGACAGACCTCGGTGATTGTGACTAGACATGGTAAAAACTCAGCTGAAGATGTAATGAGGCCAATACTAAAGGAGAGCAGAAGGAATTTGCACACTGCAACTCCCTTTATGTCTTTAGGATATCTAATCCATGTTCGTGTGTAGACCAATTCACAGATGCCCAACACAGACCTTCTCCAATGGGACTTTTAAGCCTGTAAATATCAAGGCATTTATAGACTGGTCTGCCTTGTTTTCTGCCTTCAGACACATTTGTAACTAAAAATGCAACTTATGGGTGTACTTAATCTTTGCACTAAATTTTCAGTTATCAGTGATATTAATAGAAGCTAGATATGCACAGACTGAAGTATGATTTGAGCTTCAGGAAGTAAATGCATGAAAATCTGGGCTATGACAAAAAATTTACTATTCTCGTGGTTGCTTCGCAAAGTCTTATTTCCAATATTTTTTTTTAATAGAACTTGGGAAGCCATTCTTCACATGAATGAGCATGAGCTCATCCCCCTTCCATTTGCTGAAAAATACACCAGGTTTCTTCTGTAGCTGAAACCCAATAATTTTTTTCCTGATGTGTTTAACTATGCCACAGGCCGTGCGTATAACTACAGACAAAACAGGTATAACCACTGTTATGATCCAATTATAAGAGATGTCCCTGCCTGAATTAAGGTCCAAAGGAGACCATATGGAGAAGTCACTACCACGGATTGTATTTAACAGTAGAAGTGGTGTAAAGAGAAAGAAACAGGAGGAGAGGCAGGGAAGGGAAAGGAAAAGAAAGACAGTGAGTGAAAAAGAGAGATAAAGCAAAGATACCACACTACATGGTATCTTTGGGATGCCTGTGGCATCCCATTGTTCCTCTTTCACCCTGATCTTCTCAGTGGTGGGGGTCCCAGAGTCCTTCTTCTGGAGGTGCCACTTTTATACAGTCCAAGTCACAGGTATCCACAGGGCACAGATGCAGCTCCTATAACTTGAGGTGGCATGTGTATATGACTAGTGCTGAGAAAACAGACATAAAATGATGTATGTGATGTATAATTTCCCTGTCACAGAGACATGTCTTGTTGGAGGTGTTAAAATTAAAGAACCAGAAAAGAGGCAAGAAAAGAATGAGGTAGAGAGAACAGTGCTGTTGAGACATGCAGTGCAGTCTTCTTCAGTAGGCAAACCTCCACTTAGCTAAGAAGACCAAAGCTAGCTGGTTATATTTTTTAAAATAATTGAATGCAAATTAATGATCATGAATTTTCAGAATAATTTAGTTCTCCATCAAATAAACAGGGAATTTGCCATGTGTCACCATGAGTCAGCGATACATCCTTGTGGCAAAGAAAATTAATGGTGTCCAAGGCTGCATAAGAAGGATTACTGCCAGCAGGAACTGATGCATCTCTTTTATGAGGAAAGACTGAGAGCTGTGACTTTGCAGTCTGGAGACAAGGCTGAGTGGAAGTCTTATAAACAGACATAAACACCTGAAGGGAGGTGCATGAACGTTGGACTCAGGTTCTTTTCAGTGATGCCACATGACAGAGGCAATAGGCACAAAGTGAAACACAGAAGGCTCCACCTGAGCCTTTTTTCCACTGGGTGCTGAAAAATTTACTGGTACCACGAGGGTATTGTAAGGAACAAATTTGCTAAACACTGTGAAAGGAAAAAAAAAATCTGAACTCTAAAATAACCAGTCTGATAAACTCTCAGTCTTTTATCATAGCAAGAAAAAGAGTCTGGCATGTTCTTTCTGTGATAGACAAGGTTATGAAATACACGGAAAAATTATGAACAAAATACATAGAATATGATAAATAAATTACAAGATACATTGAAATCATGTAATACATTGAAATAGATAGAGTCTCTGGAAAGACACCCAATCACCATGTTTTATTCAGACAAAAAGAAAAAAGGTGCCAGGACCCTCAATCTTTTTGCTCACTTTAATGGAAGCTGTGCCTCCATAATGGTCCTTAAAAAGCTATTGAATATTATACAAAGATTGGAGCTAATTAATAATTGGGTGCATTTTAATTTGCTGGATAAGGGAATTAGATAGACCCTGAATTCAGCTTCCTTAAGAAATTCAAGTAACTTCATCCTAAATAATCTAGTTTTTTTTTTAACCCTTCCAATTAAGAATTTCTCTCTTTATTAAGAATTAAATTTTGGTATTCTTTGTTAGGATAGTTTAGTTGGGAATTTGACCATCAATTTCAGTGGAGCTGGGTTTTTTACTGCTCATTGTCAGATGTTTTTATATAAAAATTGTGACCTTTATACTGATATGTTGTACTGCTTTTCTTTAGTAGTTTTTTGTAGAAAAAACAAACAAAAAAAAACCCCCAAAGAAACAAACAAAACCCAACAAAACAAACAAACAAGCAAACAGAGAAAAAACCCAAAAAACCAAAAAAAGACCCCTCCCTGCTTCTAGTAATGGAATCTGTTCATATTTCTTTAAGGATAATACTGCCTAGGTCTTCTTGAAATTAGAATCCTGAATAAAGTTTTGATTTTTACTCAAGGTCAAACATTTTTTCTTGAAGTTCATTTGACTTTCATCTCCAGAAAACTTGAGATTCTTTTATGTTAAAAAAATAATTTTAAAAATATATTTACTTTTATCTGAAATCTTTAAGGAACAGAGAGAGTGGTTTACAGTTCCCTAAACTTTATTTCTTATATCCTATTCTATTTCCTCATATTCAACATATGCATAAGATATATGAAAGCATTTTTTTCCTTCTTGTTTTGAAGAAAATAGGCAAAGGTGCATTGAACCATTTATGAAATCTAAATCATTTATAATATAAAATTGTTGCAATCTATCTAAATGTAGAAAAAGAGTTTCTGAAGAATACAGACCACTTATAAGATTTTTTTCCTGTTTACATTCAGGAGAAGAAGCTGTTATTGTGTAGTGTTTCATCTGCTCAGTGTAGCATTAAGTAAATATCTCTCTGCAGGTTATCACTATGCCAGCAGGGAGCTTAGATGCATGTGTGCACAATTGCTCTCAGCATATAAAAAAAAACCCAAGAAAACTGTATGTTTGAATGTAGAGTTAAACAGGTACTGCAAAACAGTATTGGAGAAACTTATTTCTGCTGTATGCAATATACTTCTGTATGCCATATACTTTACACCCCAATCTATGTGGTAGACTGAGATTTATATTCATACAAAATCTGGTTAAAGACACAGAAAAAGCACTCATGCTGGGGTGTCTTAGCATGTCAAGTTTCCATCAAAACCAGTCAACACATGCATCTGGTGTGTCTGAAGAATCTGTTTTAATTCAGAATTATATTTATTTGTCAGTCACAACTTCTTTTAATTTAAGAACATTTCTTTCTAGGAACTTCATAAGAATAATTGATTTTTTAGTACCACATAACTAAATAAAGAGAGAAACTTTGGATGGAACATTATCTTGTAACTCCTTTTTATGTGAATTAGGAATTTATGGCTCTTGTGTTTCATCACTGAACTCTTCTAGTGTCCAGATTTGGGCTGAGGAAGCAAGACAACATTTAAATAATTGAAGACATGCAGAAGGTTAGAGGTTAAGCAAAGGACAGAGATACATCTGCATAACTTGAAACATTTATAAGGAAAATTCTTAAAAAGTAGGCTGGGAAAAATTCTTATTAACAGTGTAATCAAGGGTTTTGCCTCTAAACCTCCCATTTCAGCCTGTTTCCAATAGAAGCAGAGTTTTGATGCACCTAAAATAATACAATGCTAGACTGAAATCAAGAATGTGGCTTGAAAACCCCACTGCTTATGGCTTAGTTCCTTAAAGATCCTGAGTTTTCCCAATCAAGTTTCTTCAAAGCCTTCAGGCCTATACATATAAATGGCAGCGTCTCAGAGAGGATAGTGTTTCCATTTCTGTGTCATACCTACAATTCTCTTTGAGTCTGGTGACACTGAAAAAAAAAAGTCCAAATCTGGAATCATAGGAGGAAACTGATCCCTTGTGCATCTACTGAGAACACTTAGCTTAGAAGAAATCATAATAGACACTACTTCCAATTAAAATGTGATGAAGAAGGAAACACCGCCACTTATAAATTAATAGCTTTGTGAGATGAAGTGGTAATTTATATTTCTATGTTTCAAAAGAAATTTCAGGCTCGGGTATACCATAAGGATATTTCACAACCAGTTGTGTCTCCTTTTCCAGCTTTTAAGAATGTGAGAGAACTGAGGCTCTTAATATTATGATGGATAAATTCCGTATTTGGATCCATGCAGATTTTCACCATACATTAGTCTTTTAAGATTAATTCTTTCCATAAAAGAAAAGCTTAATATACTACAATTTGTAATATTTACTTCTATAATGTAAAGATAAGGTCTAGAACCTGTTTCAGAGGATAAATATTTGGTAAATAACTTCACATGCCTACAGACACTAATAAATCCTTTTAATTAAAAAGAGGAAGAAGGAACAGATCTAAAGTTGGAAGAAAATACCAAATAATAAAAAACAGCTGTATGAAATACATTTCAAATAATAACATCTACAATGAGGAGAAAGATTCTGAAACAAGAGGACAAGATAAAAGATCGGGAGGCTGAGTAGTTCTGTGGATTATTTTTTTCTTTCAAGAAAATTTCATTAAAAGAATGGACTTAATAATGACAGAGACAAAGCTATTACTGTGGTCCCATAATTAATCTTTTATAAAGTATATTTTATCAACCTGAGGTAAAAGCTATTCAATACAAATAACTAGTGAGGCAGTTATGTAGCATATTATATTTTTACTTTTTGCATCAAATTTACAGCAAATATTTTGGGTTTAGCTCAGTAGGATTAAGGCTCTTAAGAACCCATACTTTCAAGTTGGAGGGGATCAGTGGACCTTGGTATATCATCAGCCTTGCAAGGGTTTGGTAGCTTGTATTCAGCTGCAATAGGCCTTTGAAACTATTCAGTCCTGAACTGAGAATGTCAGGAGCCGAAGAGTCCCTCTTAGCTGCTGAAACATTGTTACACAACTTAAAAAGTCAGTTATCCCTAAAATTTCTACCATCTATATTTTCTGCTGATATATGTAAACTAAATAGGTTAGACTCATTAATATTCTGACTGGAAGACATTTTTTTCCTCTTTGGAATACTTCATGCTAAATTTTGGGTTTTTCTTTTTTATTCATGTAAGACTTTTCAATATCCCTTTTAAAATATGCTTACAAGAATGACTTCCATATCCTGATATCTATTTCATCAGTATTTCCTTATTCTTTTTACTTATACAGCAAAAGATCAAAATAAGCCTTTTTGTCACAAGTTTATCATGGGAGCTCAGGTTGGTTTTTTTGTGCTCTGGATAGCTCTCAGAATTACTTTTTTTCAGAAGTTGTTCCTCATTCCTTAAAAACATAACTTATGCATTTAGCTGCACTAAAGCCATTTCTTTGAATGGGTCAGAGTTATTAAGTACTTTCAATAACTCTGTGTGGTTGCTATGTCTTGCTCATCAATTTACCATGTTGCCAATATTTGTCATCAGAAAATTTTATCAAGAGTGTTTTTTTTTTAAATTTACTTCCAGTGAACTGAAGGGAATTGTGACTATCATTGATTGGTACCAGTCCTTAGGTAATCCTACTAGAAATAACAGTGGTGCAGCTTGGGATGCTTTATTTTTTTCATTTATAATGGACTGGAAAGGACAGAATCATTCTTTTGAGATAAAAATATATCAACCTGCTTATTTCTAAACACAATTTTGTTGGAGATTGCAGACATTTTTCTGCAGGTGTGACATAAGCATAATGCTTAGCTTTCTTCCTTAAATATTGCCATGCTTTCTGTTTTCCTGTTGCAGTATCATCAGTGTCAGTGTTGTAGTTTCTTTCTGAGTCCTTGACTTTACATACACGATATAGGATGCTGGAGACACAATGCTCTGCAGCAGGTAGGAAATATATGTCCCTTCCTGACTCTAGTGCCACAGGCTGCTCTCTCAAGAAAGCATACCCCTACTCACTGAGGAAAAGGATGAAATTCTTTCTTTCATCGTGGCGTTCATTACCTTTCCTTCATGCAGCTGAATTTAGATATGCATATGTAGTCCCTCTCCAACTCTTGTCAGCTCCCTTTAGGTACTGGGAAGTTGCTGGAAGGTCTTCCCCGAGCCTTTCCTTTTCCAGGCTGAACAATCTCAACTCTTTCAGCTTCTCCACAGCAGAGGTACTCCACCCTCTGATCATCCTCATGGCCATACCAACAGGTTCATACCCTTCTTGGTGGGGATCCCGAAGCTGAATGCTGTATTCCTGGTGGGGTCTCACCAGAGCAGAGTCAGGTTAGGCAAAACACTTCCCTTAACCTGCTGCACCCACTTCTGCAGCCTAGGATATGTTTGGCTTTCTGGGCTGCAAGCACACAGTGCTGGGTCACGTTGAATTTCTTGTCCACTAACACCCCAAGTCCTTCTCCCCAGTTGTTCTCAATCCATTATCCACTCAGCCTGTAGCTGTGGTTGGGATTGCCCTGGCCCACAAGTAGGACCTTGCGCCTGGCCTTGTTAAAACTCATGAGGTTCACACCTCTCAAGCTTGTCAAAGTCTCTCTAGATGGTGTCCTTTCCCTCCAGCGTGTCCCTTCACAGAGCACCACACAGCTTGGAGTCATCAGCAAACTTGCTGGGGGGGCACTTCTTCCCACTGTCCATGCCACCAACAAAGATGTTAAACAGTGCCAGGAATAGTATTTTCCACTACAATGAGTGCAACCACTCTCGTGCTTTTAAAGACTGAATTATGAAAATCAGATCAGATCTTCAGATTATAAATCATTGTAGGTATATAAACTTTAAAGAGATGTGCATTTAAATTAACTAATGATTTTACACAAATAAGATGTGAGCACATTAATGTGTGTATTCATGATTCTGTAACTGTTAGTTTACCCATGAAAAAGTACTAATGGAGAATATGAAGTGATATTCAATTGCATTCGAGATACAGTGCTTGATCAGGTTTTACCCTCAAGACTGGGATTTTTCTTTGTATGTATTATGAGCAGTTTTTCAAAGTGTTATCACCTGCAGGGTGAAGACTTTCTGTTTTCCTTATTGTGCTATGAATCAAACCTTGCTCTTTTCCTCCAGAAACATACACACAAAAAAAAAAAAACAACAAAAAAACACCACTACCAACAAAACCTAAACAAAACCAAAACAAAGAAACAAAAAAGATGATTCAATTTCTTCTCTACATTCTTCATATCCTAATTGTCTTCAAACTTTTTTTTATAAGATACCATGAAAATATCTCTGTTGCTATTGGTTGGTAAGCTGTTCTCATGACAGGTTGCTAGTATATTTTCTACATTATACTACATCAATGTGTTGGTAAGTGATTAAAAAAATAAAAGGTTTAGTTTCTCCCCAGGGATTTTCTCAAGAAATTACTTCCTGAACGATCATTGAATTCAGTATCAACAAATCAGTCGCAATATATATATTTAACTAATACCAATATCCACGTATCTAACTGGAATAATTTTATTATTAAAATAAAAATTAATTAATTTGATTTAGGATAAAGATTTAAACATGACAAAAAGTAAGGAAAGATCTACTCATATTTCTTAAAGGAAGGAACTGGGGGGAGGTAGAGATCAGTAGAATGGGAAAATTAAACTATGGGCAGACAACTGTGACTATATATTTTTGACTTCTGGTGAGATCCCGCTTGAAGAAAGGTACTTCTGTTTTAATAAGGATGATAGATGACAACTGAATCTTTACAAAATATAAGCACTTGAAAGAGTGAAAATTTGAATATAGTGCCCAAGAAAAATGAAAGTACAGTACAATGAAAGAGAAAAAAATAAGAAAAAAACCCATCAAGACAGCTATGCTGATTTTGAAGAGGAAAAGTGACCTAAAGCTGACAATTTCCATATAGTTTACTATAGCCTAAAGTGTGTTGAAGGTAAAGTGATTGTGCCAGTACATAAAGGGGTTCTTTTCATAACTAAAAGAAAAGAGAGAATTTTTTCTTAGAAAATATGCCTTGTTCTAGCTATATTTTTTTGCACTAATTAGCATTTATCATGGCATATTCTTTTGTTTTTTTCAGCTATTCTCTATTTGAATAAGGGCTAAAATTATTTGAAGTAGTACTGAATATCCTAAGACAAAAGAAAAAAATCATTGTATAGATTTGATATTTTTTTCATTTAATAACTGTATAAATATAGAACATTGTCCCATTTCTCCTGTGCTAATTTTATTTCAATGCTCTGTTGTCAGTAAAACTAAGAGAGAAAAAATACATAAAAACCACAAAAAATACATAAAATACAAAAAATTTACCTTGAATTTTAGAAATACAAGCCTTAAAGTGTGAAATAAGACAGTTAAGAAAATGCTAAGACTTTTTTTCATAAGAAAGGAAAAATATAATGCCTGGAAGAGTGAACGGATATCAGTCGACATAGATTAGGAGAGACTACTGTTTTATATAGTTGATTTCTTAAATAATGATAAATCAAAAAAGTAAGCTGACCCACTGAAAGTTGTGAAAAGCAGGATTTTCCTGTTACAATTAAAATATTTTTGCCTGTTTCTTTAATAATAAATTTGCTATGAAAAGATACTGAAATAATTTCAAAAAATGTCTGCAAGAAAAATTTAAAAAAAGGAAAAACACATTTTAAAAGTGGAGGAAAAGTTATTAGATTCACAAATTAGACTCTGGCAGTGGTTGCTTCATCCACTAGTGTAGCCACTGAAGTACACATGAAACCCAGTGATATCCTAGTAAACATCCATTAATGTCTAGTATCACCCCCAACACATTTGTATAGACAAATATAGATTGCATTCTATGCCTTGTATCAGACTCTATTCTGATCTAAAATTATATGGATAAACTTCACAAGTAAAGCAAAGTTATTTCCTCTGTTGGTTGTTGATTCTTGGTAGCATCTGTCTCTATATAAATAACTAAGTAAATTAACGCTGGAACACAAATGTCACATCACCTCTCCAGTCACAGATTACAGATTTGTTTGTTTTCTCTGCTTTAGGAGTGGCTGAATGACTGTAGTGTGACGATGCAGAGCGACACAGAGTCCCCAGGCAGCGCAAAGGAGAGCCCCTTTACTGCAAACTCCAGGCCTTTTTAAGTAGCTAGCCCGTTAGCAGTTGACACAGTTTAGAGGCACAACAAGCCCAAGTCAGCCAACCACCACACACCACAGATGTGGACGCGCGGCAGTCACGCAGCACGGCCCTCACATCTCTCTACCCCTGCTCCACCTGAGTCACTCTCCCACAGCTCCCTTCTGCCTAGCCTAAGCAGCAGGCCTGAGCCGTGATTTTACAAGGGTTACAGGGCCCTTATTTCATAATTTACCTATATGCAACACTATACTTTTAGAAAGTAGTTCCAACAGGAAAAGAATGAATTTCAGCCAGAACACATTAGAAGCTGGTAGCCAAAGTGTTGTCCACAAAAATGTCAAATATTAATTAGAAGAGACTTAGTAACAAGGGAAAAAAACACAACAATATTTCTAAATAAAGGTATTCCAGAATCTAAAGCAAATCTACAGTCTTTCTAAATCTAGGCTTTCATATACTTTTAGTTTCTCTCTAAGAGTAACAGTGTATTTTTTTTCATTTTTAACGAAGGAAAATATTTATCTTTTTAAATGAAAACAATCAGTATAAACAATTTTGTACAGTCCAAGCAGAAGTATTTAAAAATATGTTTTTTCCATTAGCCAAACCAGTGAGGTCTTAACTATTCACACAGTATGGTCTTAACAGGAAGCAACAAGAGACAAAGTTCAACAGAGATGTGCTTTATTGAATATCACCAAAGTCAAACTGAGAAACTGTCACTGTGTTCAATTAGAAAATTCCAAAAACTCTCAGAAATCTCAATGAAGTTTAGATCATGGTCAAATTCTGTCGTCTGGATGTGATTGATATATCTGTGAATCGTCAAACCAGATTCAGGACTTGACTTGAAACAAATTCTTTGTTCTTGTTCAAATGTTAAGATGTGCCTGATAAGCTCAACTGTCTTCATTGATGCTTTTCTGACCAGGGACAACCAACTGTCTTAGTTCTGCAGAGTGAGTTCCCTTGCTGAAGGTCTGCTGTGGTAACAGGCACAATGAGAAAAGGACATGGGGAGTAATGGTTTTTCTAACTGTTTTCAAAGCCAATGGAAGTTCAAGTTCTTCACGTTACTTTACTTTTCCCCACAATTCATTCCAACTGAGATGGCTTTTCATTTTTCCTTCTGTTGCAGGACCTGGGTTTGACCCAGAGAAAACAGAACTACATCTGAAGTTCTGTTTCTTTGATGTATACCCTTTATTCAAGTCAAGCTTTATGTTTGACACCCTCCAGTGCAACGCTGAAGGCCTCTTTATTTGGATGTTTTTCATGTTAGTATTGTGTTTTTCCTATCCTTGCTTGGTGCCACCTCCAGTCCCCCAGCCCCTGCTTATAATCCACATATTTTGTAGTGCTTATTTCTTTGAAAATAATGAACTAAATGCAAACCTGTATATTTCAGCTGATTTTTCCTTCTATATTACAGAAGCAAAAAAAAAAAATAAACCACCCTATCTTTGTGTGTTCACAATTATTTGTATTGTTGAAGTGACCTTAAATTCCCAGTGCAAAATAGAAAATTGAACTCACTTTTCAGATGTTGGTGTAAAAGCAATTAAACAATGGAATATGATAGAACTATATTTTAATATTTCTTTCCTCTTACTTTTATTCCTATTCTGATTCCTATACCTAATCACATTTCTGTAACAGTTGGTAATGTCTGAATCTTGTATACACTCTAAATACTTATGAAACTAAATACAATTAATTGAGACATTTAAGAAGAAACAAATATAGAGTGATTCTGAAACCAATAAGAGGAGACTGAAAGAAAGAAAATATCAGCTTTAGCTCTAAAAAATTCTGAGAATTATATTATTATTTTTGGATATGAAGAAAAGAAAACATGAAGTTTATTTCCAATAACTTAGAGAATTTATAGAAAAGGAACTACGTTAATAAGAACTATGGAGTAGTTGTTTTTCAAAATGAAACTTTCAACCCCAGTAGTTTTCATAGAATTATAGATTTTCTGGGGTTGGAAGGGATCTTTCAAAAATCACCTAGTCCAATTCTTTGTCATGGGCAAGAACATCTTCCATTGGACCAGATTTCTTGAAGCCCCATCCAACCTGGCCTAGAACACTTCCAGGGGTGGGGCATCCACAACTTCTCTGGGCAACCACTTCTACTTTACTTCCACCCTTATTGTAAAAAATATATTTTTTATGTCCAATCTATTTTCTTTCAGTTTAAATCCATTGTCCATTGTCCCCAAATAACACACTTGGTAATAAGTTTCCAACTTTCTTACAAGTCCCTTTATACATTGAAGGCCTCCATGAAGCCTTCTTTTCTTCCAGTCAGAGCAACCTCTGAACCTCTCAGTCTTTCTGCATAAGAAAGCACTCATGATTTTCAAGGCCCTTCTTTTTATCCACTCTATCAGATCTATGTCTGTCTTGTACTGATGACCCCAGAGCTGGACACAGTACTCCAGATGGGTTCTCATCAGACCAGAATAAAGGAGAAAAAAAATCATCTCACTTAGCCTGCTGGCCACCCTTCTTTTTATGCATCCCAGAATATGTTCGGCTTTCTGAGTTACAAGTGTAACTTGATGGCTTGTGTCCAGTTTTTCTTCCACCAGTATCTCCAGCTTTTTCTCTACAGGGCTGCTCTCAATTCATTTATCCCTCTGACTGTATTGATATTGGGTCTGCCCTGACCCAGGTGTAGCACCTTACACTTGGTCTTGTTGAACTGCATGAGGTTTCCATGGACACAGTTCCCAAGACTATCAAGATCCCCCTGGATGGTATTACTTCCCTCTAGCAAATTGACTGCACCACAGAGCTTGGTGTCGTGCACAAATTAGCAGAGGGTGAACTCAGTCTCACTGGCTAGGTCAGTGGTGAAGATGTTAAGCAGTACTGGTCCAGTCTATACTTGGTCCATGAATATATTCCTGAGGGATACAATTCATCACTGGTTCCCATTTTGTCCTGGAGTCATTAACTGCAACTCTTTGGACACGACCATCCAGCAAATACCTCATTCATTCTAACTGTCCGTACCTCAAACCTGTACCTCTCCTATTTAGAGGTAAGAATGTAATGTGGGATGGTATCAAAGGCTTTACAGATCTCCAGGGAGATGAAATGAATAGCTCTTCCTTTGTCCACTGATACAGCCATTCTTTCTGAGAAGGCCACTAGCTTAGTAGGGCATGATTTGCCTTGATGCAGACATTCTTGTTGTCTGTCTCTCATCACCTCCCTGTCCTCTACATGCTTCAGCATAAATTCCGGGAAGATCTTGTCAGATGCTGAGATGAACCTGAATGGTAGTTAGTTACCAGGGCCCCCCTTTTTAAAAATGAATGTGATGTTTCCTTTTCTCTGGTAACTGGGGAGATCACCTGGCATTTCCATGACTCTTCAAATATGACGGAGAGCACTTTGGCTAAATCTGTCAATTTCCTCAGGCTTCTGGGATGCATCTCATCAGATCTTAGGTATGCCATAGAAGCCTGCAAATTTTAGGAAATTTTGGGATTTTAAAAAAAATTTAACCATTTTCCCATTATTTTTCTCATTTTCCTCTATTTTTCCTTTTTTTTTTTTATTAGCACCCTGACAAAAATGGGATCACAGGTTTGCTTTATTTGCAGTTCTTGTAAAAGCATCTGTCTTCCATTATCTAATACTATTTCTAGTTGTTTCTCTTACAATATGTTCTCCTGTGAAGACTGCTTTGATTGCTTCTTTTCTGTGTTAGATAGTTGATATATTTTGGTGACTCAGAGAGAGCGTCTCTGTGACCATCTCTGCTTTGATGGATATTACCTTCCTTTGAATTGGTCTAGTATTGCCTTTCTATTTTGCTGTCTTTCCTTTTCATCTGCCTGAATTGTCTTTATGGATTGAGGCAACACATTCTTTGTGACCAGAAGGTGAATGTCAAGGGCAGGATTTGTCTTATCAAACCCAGAAGTTAGAGTGCAGATATCCATGCCTTAGCAAGTCACCAGCACTCCTGACAGTTACATGTCAAAAAACACGAGACTTATGCAGTAAGATTACTCATGTCCTAAAGTAAATATCAAAAGTGACTCTAAAGTATTATACTCTTCATTAGTCCTTTAATCTTAATTTAATAGAGGGAGGTGGTCATTAAAGGCTCAGATGCCAACAGCTACATTTGAGAAATCTGAAGTGAGCTGAACATGCAAACATCTCCAAGTTGCTGGCCGATTTTATGTGTAAATGAAAAAGAAAGTGAAGAAAAAGTGTATGGAATTAACACTGATATAACTATTTATCATTATTACTAACCAAGTAATTGGCCTTTTTTAGACCAAGTAATTGGCCTTTTTTTCTCCTACTTTTTCTTTTTCTGTAAATATCCCAAACTGTCTTGCTCTCTTTTATGTTTTAATACTACAGTTTACAGAAAAAAGCCTTTCTAAAATTCCCAGTAGGAAAGGCCCTTCTCATTCTAGCATCTTCAACATCTGTGGGAAAGAAAAATAAAACACAAAAATTAGGCCCTGCTAAATCTGGCTCTGCAGGGAGGATTTTACTAGTGTGTGAATAAGTAAAACCATTTGTCCTCATGGACTCATGCTGACTGTGCACAGAGGAGGTTGGGGTTGCTTCCCACCCCCACTCAAGATGTTGCTGTTACAATAAGCTTATCTGTTTACCAGCTTGTTTATATTTCTTTAAAAGAGAATAAACACACACAGCCTTAAAAAAAATCAGTGGAAGTGAATAAGAAAGCAGTATTTGAAAAGGACATATATTTATAATGTTCTCATAAATTAACCATCAGCTGTTCTTACCATATATTATCTCTGGAAATATCTTAATTTCCACGGAAAAGCCATCAGTGCCACTTTTTTTCATATCTATAACAGATTTTTCATCCTTCACATGACTTGTAGGATTATTTGTTACTAAATTTGTCTGAAACTTTCTTTTAAAAACATTTTTACTACATGTAGCTTCATGTGAATACAACTGTGAATGCCCAGTTTACTTTGGTTTTTTTAATGGAGGAATGTTGAGAGTCTATTTTTAATTAAGCAAATGCTTTTACTCGCTGTTCCTTTTTAGGTCTCCTAAACCCATTCTGGTCAGTCTCTTCTCACTTTCTTAATGATGTGGTTTCAGAAGAAAGCCTTGCCTAAATATCTTATGTGAGATTTTCAGGCTCCCTTTGATCTAACATTTTTACTTTGTATAGGAAAACAAGAAGAGCACTAAAATGAAACCAAGGCATCTGAGAAAATTTTATTTAACCATTTAAAAATATTATTTGAAATGCTTTTCCTGTGTTTCACTTTTTGGAATACAAGGCATAGATTTGTGGAAAGCCACCCAGTTTGGATAGGACTTTGGAAAAGCTACTGATTGTACATACATTGAACATTGAATCTCATTTTTAGCAGCTAAATATTCTTAGACCCTATCTCCACAGACTGTGTACCTATTTCTTGCATCTTTTAGCACCCATCTAATAATGTAAGCAAAATCTGTACTAACATTCAGATATTGTAGAAGGGTATTATATGAAATTTCTGGAAGAGTAAAATTTCTAAGAGCTGGCCAAGACATCGAATAGGGTTAAGCAGTAACAAAAAGTTCATTAACAAGAGGCACAAAATTCCCCAAACTATCCTGAATCTTTTTCCCCCCTCACTTTCTGCCCTTGAAAGAAAAGTACAAAATAAAGTAGGAAACACAATAAAACAAAACGAAAGCAATTTCCCTGACAGCAAGCCATGATAGTTTCTCCTTTGCCATCTATCATGTTTGATCCTCTCAGAGTTTGATTCTCAGGGAATTCAGACTTTTTTCCTTCTGTTTTAGTCTCTTTAGGCTCTTGTACTGTTCTCATCTATGCAGCAAGCTTTTCCATTTACTGATTGAACTGAATTTATCTGTACCTGATCTTCCAAAATTGTCTGTGTTCTGCCATTCATCAGCTTCAGCATGCATTCTATATAGTTGTATCTATCAGGTTTTTTTTTCTTTATTTCTTATTAGAGATATAATTTCTTTGTGGTCGCCACATTTCTCCGTAGAGGCTACGGGCTTTTGCAAGTGCAAGGATAGTTGTTTGTTTGCCCTAAAGTGCTTCCAGGAAGCTAAGGCATTTCAAAATCTGTCTTTCTGTAGGAAACTTTCTTACTCTTTTTCATCTGTAGAGAGAAAACATAATGATTTACATAATTTAGAAAGAAAATGCTTGCTATGTAAAGGACAGTTCTTTCATGTGTTAAGCAAGATGAGTCCATTTTTATCATATTTTTCATTCCATAAAATCACAACACTGTCTTTGAGGAATCCTTTGCGAGTGGAGATACAGGAATAATGAGAGCCCCCTCCACAGCTGCTGCTTGTCAATAGCATTGCTGTATCAGCAACATGCTTAAACAATCTGGGATGACAGGAATGCTATTTCCTTTCTCTCTCCAGGTGGGAGCCACTCCCCACTCTTTCCATGATTAAAGAGAGTGACCCTAATGTCAGCTGCCTGGGCTTCAGGAAATATACCACCTTTTTGTAATGACAGTTTTAGGATTCCAGGTTTTGGTACATAAAAGTGGATTGTTTGTTTTGGTTTGGGTTGGGGTTTTTTTGTGAGAGAGGTAGAGTGGAGATAGAGGAAGGGGGAGCTGGTTTGTGTAATCACTGTGTTCACTGGGATAACACCTTGTTTTTAACTGAGAAGAAATGGGCTAGCTCAGTTGTGAACTGCACTGGCAAAGGACCTTTCAAGTGCTTTTCATGAGTAATACCTTCATGCACATCCCACATAACACACGTGGGTCTGCCCAGTAGCGTTCTTTCAAACACAGTTTTAGATCTCCAAAAATTGTAAGAGTTACAACAGGTAAAGGACAATCTTAAAAAAGAAAGCAAACAAAAAACCCACTATTGAGTGAAATCATGCTAACTTCATTCTTCTGACTTACTGGCGACAAGGAAGTTCCATGGGGAGGTTACATAATTCTCAGACTGACACACATTTTACCACAAGCATGTTGTCTCTGTTCATTGAAAACTTTATTCTCAGACCTTGATATGTGGTGAATTAGACACAATAAGTTTTATCTCCATACATTGCATCATTTGTATTAAATTTTCCCAGAGAAACTTGTATTTTACAAAGTACAACTTAGATTTTTTCAGATACACTTGAAATAAGTGGGGGAGCGAGCTGCATTATGTTCATAGTAGAAAATAACACGACTTGCTAGTAGTAAATAAGCAAAGCAAAGCAGCCTTTCTGAGCACCAAGTGCCCATCATACACGTGATTCTGGAGGGATTACTTCAGAATCATCTAGTTTGGTTGTGTAGCTTGGACCATGAAGAGATGTCAGGCATCTGACTTAAATGCCTGAAATAGACACCTTATGAGTGCATAAGGTCCCTCTGAAAACCTTCAAAGCATCCATCCCTTGTTAACTCTAGGATCAAATGCAAGAGTATTTAATTATACAAAATGCAGAAGCTTTATTTAGAAGGACTTGTTCACTAGGCTTTTCAAAATAGTTGGAATTCATATGCAAAAATTGTATTGGCTAGATTTTGTGGCAAAAAATAGCGTGAAAAGATTTTGCAAATGAAGTCAGAAATGTAGCCTAAAAGCCTTAGTCTATTTTTTAATTTATAAATTTCATTTCCTAGTTATCACTTGGGAAAAGGACTGAAAATTGACATTGCAAAGTACAGAGCACTAAACTGTAGATAGATGCAAAAAATATATGTCAAATACTTGGAAAAGCCATGTAGAATTTATCAAGTGAATAGAAAGCAACTCAAAGGATTAGCAAAATAAAATGTTTCCTTACTGAAGAAAAGAGATTTTCTGCTTGAGAAATAGATGTGAATACTTGATTTTATCCCTCCTCAGCTGACAAGCAAATTACCTCTATACTCATAGAAATAAGGAAAAAATCCAACATTGATTAGATTTCTAATCTTGTAAACACCTACCTACTAAGATCTCAGAATTTTTTTCCTCTGTTTAAGAATAAATCTTTTGAAGATTAGAAAGAATAAAGCAGGCCACTGGACTTGATAAATGTTTTCAAATTAATGTCATGTACTAGACCATTATTCTGTCATTGAGCATTCTCCCATAACTGTAGTGTTATGAAACAGAAAGTGTATTTACAGCACAATCTAGAAGGACCAAAACGAGATGCAACTACTCTTTTGAAGATTATCTTTGCAAACTAATTGCAAATGTAATACGTCCAAGATCAAACAAAAAAAGTAAACTCAGTTTCTCAACTGTTACCCTTTCATTTCAATACCACTGGACTAGATTCAGGCTTTACTAATTGGTACATGCCTGTTATAGAAGTTGGACTAGCAGCCTCACTCTTGCAGCAGCAGGAGAAAGGGTTGCTATGTGACTAATTACAGCTATCAGCAGTGGTTCTGTTTTAAACGGTGTATGAATTAGGCAGTCTCCTAGAAGCACACACAAGTGAATTTGCCATTAACAATGAACAGCTCTGTGAAAAGAGCGCAGTATAAATTTACTTAGTCCATCCTGGGATTAGGCAGACAGCTCTACACTTATTTGGCCTCTGAAATAAATTTCAGTGGAAAACTTAAGAGGCTTTTCTCCAGCAAAATGAATTTTGCCACATACTTGGTGCCTTATTGCAATACAGACCGTATTCCAATTCCAATTACACTAATGCAAGCTGTGAGTAAGTTCATTGTGCTCACTGGAATTACTGTAGATTTACAACAGTGTTATCTGAGATTTACACCTCTATAAATTAATCTGAAATGTGGCCACATGGTCTAGGTGGTTGGTAGCTCAATAGGAAAAATATAGTTGCATAAATAGTTGATACCTTTCATACTAATTTGGGACCTCTTCACGGCTGCTTACTTATCCATTTATATTAATTTACTACACCAGAAACATGTCCAATTAATAAGAAAGGTAATTCACTCACTGTTCATGATTAGCAAAACTTTTTCTTTACCATTACACTTATCCCTACATAATATTTGTGTCCCTGAAATGTTTGGTACTGTTCTTAAAATCTTAAGGATGGTGGAGGTTTGTTGTGTCAAGGCATCTTGTTTCTAAGGCTGTTGAAATAGCCAGCTTTTTTCATAGTGATGACCAAACAAATCTGAGCTATGGATTAGAACTGATCTAGTAGGAAAATCACAAATTGTACATTTTCAAAAGACATGAGTAGTGGAAAAAGACTGTAATATTAATTAAAACTGTCATATAGGTTTTTCAGTCATTCTAGATTTCATTTAAAATCTTATTTCGGTTTGGGTTCTAGAATTTTTGCAGCTATAGGAACAACTAAGATAAACCACATTTTCTTTTACATAAAATTGATTGCTTCTAAAACTTCAAGGAAATTAGATACACCCTCTATCTCTCTTCTTGCACTGTCCAGTGGGGTTTTTGCAAGCTCTTTCACAGAAGAATTTCATATAATAGAAGTTGCAGAAGAAAAATCATGCAAATTATGATTGCACTAAATTAAGCTGCTCTCAGCTCTGTTAGTGAGCTGAGGCCAGGCTGAGTTGGTTCCCAGAGGCCCCATTGTTCACTCTTCTAGGCAATGAAATAGTTGCTCCAGAGTCATTACTATATATGAGACAAGTCGCTGCAGCTCCCCTCAATGAGGAACCTGACCCGAGGACTTCATGGCAAAAAATCATCCAGTTTCTACACAGATAATTTAACTCTTGCTCTTCTCAGTCCAACAAGTAAAACAACAGTTATGTTACCGTAAACAAGTGCTTTTCTAATCTTTCTGTGGTGAAAATGTCCCTTTTAAGAGATGACACTCATGCCACCATATGGCAGTATTAGTGTGTCAGACTATATATTCTGGTTTATGATACTTTAAACTATACACTCCAAAATAAAGAATCAACCGGCACCAAACTCCAAACCTCCTTGGAAAAAAAGGATGAATAAAGAAAAAATAATAGAAAAAAGAAAGAAAAAAGTCAGTTCCAAAGGAAATGTTTAACAGGAAATGCAGATTACTTGTCATCACCTTGAACACTGTATAACTACTTGCACTTGTACAAAGTCGAGGTTTAATGTTACAACTTAGATTTCTAGGAATATAGTACTTTGTATTGTCATAAAACAATTCTATTGTGAAGCAGAAAAATAAAATATTCAGTAGCTATAAATTCCTGAAAGTTTGAATTTTCAACTTTGTTTTTTCTTTCTTAAAGGGAATGAATTATAGAAATTCAATGGAGTAAACAATGATCTTTTGCTTTGCTGCTTTGAATGGTACTACAAAACATATTCCATTTTCTGATACCTAGAGACAGCAAAGTATGATAACATACCGGCGAACTTCTATTTTGTCTTTCTGTCAGTGGAAACAAAAAATATTTTTATTTGTCTCAAATATACATGTACAAACCCAGAAATATACTCTATTTAAGTAAGTCAAATTCTTAATTATTCATTTTTTACCCTGAGAGAAGATGTCTAGAAGGTGGAATGGAGGAATTTTATTTTTTTTGCCTTTTATATGTACTGAAGAAAAAGGTGTAGAGCGAGTTCAAGCACTGAAAAGTACTCTTTTGAGTCATACTGTATTTCTGCACATTATTCTAATCTGGAGATCATTAGACTGTTCTCATTACTACTTTTTTCATCATTATTTTTGTTTACTATTATTATTATTAAGAATTTTTATTATTATTTGTATCCTATTACTTAGTTTCCAAGGTCAGCACTACATGTCTATATACATACAGATATATAGTGTTGGGGTTTTTTTCCTGCTTTTCATACTGTTCACAAAAACGCTAAGATGGCTAGATTCAAACCGCTCCAGAAAACAAGAATGAGCAAGCACCTAGCCAATGTACTGTAACCAAATGCTTAGTCTGCTTGCATATTGTAAAGCTTCCACCAATTTCCGAAACACAGATGAAGTAAAACCTTAGTCCTGGCTATTCATTGGAAAAGTGACAACTCCTGGAGGAAAAATTGCAATTGAAGTTAAACAAATGGGGCAAACAAAAGCAATTGCAAAAATTACCAAGGGCCAGATAGACACTCTCAAGATAGCTCTGGGATGTTGCAATTCTGAACAAACCACTACTATGCCACCTCATGAAAATAAACAAAACACACTGTGGCTCTTGTACCTTAATCAGGTGGGAAAGAGTTTGTGCTAGACAATTAAAAAAACCACATTTGCTAGTTAAATTATAATGGTACTTACTCCAGCTTAGATGTCATCCCTTGGGTAGCAAGGATTTAATTTGACTGCATAGCTTATGTTGGTTAACCTGATAGAATAAACTGTGCCAGAAAAAAAATAGGTTTTCTCTTTATTTAGTGAGTGTAAATATGCACATTTTTTGAAAAAAAAATCATGTATATTATATCAGAAAGGGTTTGTGAGATAGGTGTGGTGCAAGTACATGTAAAGAACTTGAAAATATTTAGAAAATATAAAGTTTAAACATAATTTTGAAATTGTTATTTAAAGTGCAATGTCCAACATCCTTTATGACTCTGGCTTTTTACTAGAGTTATTAATTTACTTGTACAATTGTTTGAATTGGATTCTGCACCTGGAATGGGGCAGCCCTGGATGTATGGTACAGACTGGGGAATGAGATACTGGAGAGCAGTGCCATGGAAATAGACTTGGGGGTCCTGGTCAGTGAGAATTTGAACATGAGCCAGCAGTGCCCTGGCAGCCAGGAGGGCCAGCCCTGTCCTGGGGGACATCAGGCACAGCAGCACCAGCTGGGCAAGGGAGGGGATTGTCCTGCTCTGCTCTGCACTGGAGTGGCCTCACCTTGAATATTGTGTGCAGTTTTGGGTGCCACAATATAAGATATTAAACTATCAGAGAGTGTCCAAAAGACAACAAAGGTGGCTAAGAGGAGAAGCCATGTGGGGAGAAGACTTATAAAGAGTGGTTGAGGTCACTTGGTCTGTTCAGGCTGGAGGAGACTGAGAGGAGACCTCATTGCAGTTACAACTTCCTCATGAGGGGAAGAGGAGGGGCAGACACTGATCTTTTCTTTCTCATGACCAGTGACAGGATCCATGGAAATGGCCTGAAGTTGTGCCAGGGGAGGTTTAGATCGGATATTAGAAAAAGGTTCTTCACCCAGAGGGTGGTTGGGCATTGGAACAGGCTCCCCAGGGCAGTGGTCACAGCACCAGATAGAGCTCAGGATGCATTTGGACAATGCTCTCGGCCACATGGTGTGACTCTTGGGGTGTCCTGTGCAGGGCCAGGAGTTAGACTTGATGATCCTTTTGGGTCCCTTTCAACTCAGCATTTTAGCTTATTAGGTCTGCCTTATGGGCAAGTAGTTGACACTCAGAGGATGTGAGAGGTGGATTTATCATACATCACAGCTATCTAGTTACGAAACACAGTGCAAACTTCAGATTTAATGTGTACTTGATTGCTATTTGTTGCATACTTAAGGGCCTTAAGTCCTTGGTATTAAAATTTTCCAAGCATCCAAAAAGTATATTTCTTGGCATGTCCAGAAGTCTTGTCAGTGCTTAAAAAATTGATGGATTACCTTATGCTCAAGGTCCCTAAGGAACTACAAACTAAATATTTATCTTCCTATCTTGTCCATGTACTTGCTTTAGTAGATGTTCCCAGAACAAGCCTGTTAAACCACACTGTGTGCAAGAAACAGATGCCAGCTGTAGTGCCATCACTATCTCCTAAGAAGGCAATAAGAGCAAAACTGTCATTCATACATGAGAAATTATATTTAATTTCCTCTTCTCACTGGGGGAATTTGAATGAGTGCCTCTGAAACACTGGAGTATGCAATAGCATGTAGCATAAAGTATACACTAGATTCAGATGGGGTATCTCATCCTTTCAAATTTAATTCAACTTATACAGAATAATTAGAAAGAATAAAAGTAGGAAGTTACATCATGAGCACAGGAGTGGGTGCAAACAGGCTTAAACAGAGTGTCTTGACAGCATGGTATGCTGCTGTTGTGCTTTGTCCCCATAACCCCTAGACTCAAGCTGGCTCAACACAGCTGCCACAGGGCACTAGTAGAGCTACCTTGACAGCAATTGGTTTTGTTCCTACACATTGGTGGTTATTATACTTGCTAGAGGGGCTACTTCACTGTCTAGTATTTCCTTAAATCAGAATATATTTGTGAGGATTAAAGGATATATCTGAGTCTCATGTTATGGATCATTATTGTCTGTGACTGTCCAAAAGGAAGTTCTTTGTTTTTTTATTTGTGTCTGGGGCAGAAAGAGACTGCAAATTGTGAGTAGATTAACTATGTTTTCTTTAGAGTTATGAAAATCAAAAAGCTGATATGTTTAGCCACCAACTAAGCAAGAGCAAGTGTCAAAAGGAGAAAATATACATCACAAGTTCAGGAGTCACTGTAAAAATCAAGTTCACCGGGAGGATTGCTTTCATTAAAACAGACGTTGCCAAGCACGTTACAGAATAAGAATTCATTGCAGACCATGTGAACTTTCTGAGATTTCTCAGGTCTCAGCATGTGCCAAGTGCTTTCCTAGCACACACTAAGACTCAGGTTCTAGTGCACTTTCATCAGGAAGGAAAAAAAAAAATCAATGACCTACTTTTGGAAACATGGAAAAACATTCACTTAGAACTTGAGTAAACTGATCCAGCTGACCATCTCTACATATAATTGTCCTTCAGCACTGATAACTAAAGCTCCAATTCCAATGGGGGAAAAACTCACTTGAAAATCTAGACACAGGCTTTTAAAATGTCAAAATATAAAGCTTAAAAAAAACCAAAGTCAAACAAAAAGAAGTGAGCTTGCAAATTATATTTTTGCTGAGAGTTTTAAAGAAGAATAACAGTCCTTTTGACCTTGACAATTATCAGTTCTCTATCTGATTTTTCTTTTTTTTTGTGTGTGTTTTGCCAGGTTTTACAAAGTTTCGACAGTAAGGAAGATAAACGACAGTGAATGGTATCAGGTGTCCTGCAGTATTTTCTGCAGTGCCCAGGGGTTCCACTTGGTTTTAGTATACTCAGCACAGAGATGGGCTGTGCTAAGCATTTTATTGAATTTGTAGACAAGGTGCTGGTGTAATTATCATCTGGGTAATTTGCCTTCTGGGACAAAATTTAGTTAGCCAAATATCCCCTCTTAATTCTTTTTTAGTAAAGCTGAGTAGCTTTGACAGAAAGCTCCTCATTTCAATGAAAAAAATATTTCAAAGTAGTTATCAAGAAAAATAATTAATGAGAATCTTTTTTAATATTCCTGTCTCAGAAAAAACACAAAAACAAAAACAAGACAACAAAACCCAGAAATATTAAAACTGTTAAAATAATAAGCTGGAAAAATGTATCAGACTCAATGAGAGACTGAAATGCCTACATCAGCCAATAATTTACTCAAGAAGTTTTGCTGATATCTAAAACTGTGAAAATAAGATTGAAAAAATAAAGCAAATAAATAAAGCAAATCTACTGAGGAGCTGAAAGATCTTTAACATTATGAGCACAAAGCATTCCATGGAAGTTGGGTCTCTATATTTCATAGTATATGTGCTTTTATAGATAATTTCTAGTGCTGTGTTTTCTTAACTTCTACCTCTATCCCAAAAAGCTTTGACCTCCTATTTAACCCAGGGATCATCTCCTGCCATGGTTCAGTATATGCAATATAAAGGCAGAGTTTTATGGTGTACAAATATCACTGTCTAGTTGCATTACAGGTTTGGAATTGTTACAAACAACTTGAACTGAAAAAAAGGAACACAAAAAAGACTACTTATGATTATAAAATTATTTGAGTGACACACATATAAACAAAAGAAGAGGCAAATCCAAGGGCCATATTGTATGGACACAGCTGATAATTCTTAGAGGGATCTAGAGCAGTGGATACAAATCAGTCTAAATATCACTTGTTTCATGATCCCTCTCCCAAACCAATAAATTTGGTAGTGTGGATGCAAATGCTTCTCTCTTAAACTTATTTCTCTTGTATATAGGCATTTCATCTGGTGTTTACCTCAGTTTATCTGAGGTGAAAAACTCAGAATCCTTTCCTGCAAGCAAGAATTGTATCCATTATTAAAAAAAAACCCAAACAAACCTTGACTCTTTTCTGTCAAAAGATAAACTGTGCTTATGTTTTATATAAGTCTATTTAATTCAGAAGTGGGTGGAGAATTCAGGATTAACTGCTGTCCTGGAACTGCTGGAAATCTCCCACAGAACTGCTTTATCAAACCAAATGCTTAATAGGTCTGAAGGTTAAAGAACTTCCATTCTTTCCTACACTGTGGACCAAAAAACTGTAGAACTGGTTAGTCAGAAAACCAGTACAAGGACTATCTGAAGGAACAGAGAATAGGAAAAAAACTATTATTTTTCAGCCAAAGTGTGGAAATTAGTAAACGAATATGTACTGACCTCTTGAGGGGAGGGGAAATACATTGTTCCACTCGCTATCCTCTAAGAAGTTTGCCATGCACACCCCTTATGAGATGGCAAAACTTGACAATACGAGTCCCAGACCAGATGGGGCTTTGGAAGAAAGCTGGGTTTATTGTCTACTGTTTATTTACCTGTTGTAGGTAGGAGCTAATGACTAAGTTTCTCAAATAAGAGAAACTCTAGCAGATATAAAAAGAGAAGGTAGCTAGGACATTCTGAAGGTAACATGGGAATGGCTGCAGTTGTGAGTGTCTTAATTCTGTATTAGTTTCACTAAATCTTTTACTGTTTTCCGGAACATCGATGGTTTATGTGCCAATATGTGATATTTATTTGATTGCAAGAAGCTAAAACCACAGTCAGTTTCAGCATCTGTAGTACAAAATTCACATTCTGTCTTTCACAGACATGAGCTGTGAGCTAGGCTCACGCCTCACTTGAAGTCATGACTATGTGAGCTCTGAGTCACATTATGTGGCAAAACTACTATTCAAGTCAGTAGAGCTGGGATTCATCTCACCTAACTTCTGGAATGTGATTAATCTGCCCTGGTTTGAATGCCAGCTTCAGTATGAGATGAATCACCTTGCAGTTATACCTTTTTTCTCCAATGACTGTAAAAGAACTCTTGATAACTTTTGCAGGTGCAGATTTCTACTCTATGGATGGCTAAAGTTAGGTGAGATAAACCAATAAACCTCAGTTGAATTTCAGTAAAAGCTATGGTCAAATGAAGTACAGGCAGCAGAGGATATGACTGTCGTTTTTGCTTGCTTAATCCTAGACAAAATTAGAGGTTTTATCAATATAGCTTCTAGCTAGATTTTTGGAAGAGGTGCTGGAAAATTTCTTAAAAGAAAAAAAAAAAAAAAGCAAAATATAACAATAATAGAATAAAATCCCTGTGTGCAATAATGGTTGGGTTTTTTTTCCAGAACGTTGTCAGCCTTAAGTAACTGTCAGCAAGGGCTTAGAGTTCTGAAGGAGGATCAAAGAGAGTTGGCATATTGCTATTGCTTAAAATGTGTATGTTTCTAATACATCACAAGCATTCAAATTGCAGTGACTACAACATATTTGGTGCCTTACCAAGACATTTAATAAGTGTTAAGTTAGACCATTTGGTTTCATTTTGGGGTTTTGATTTAGAACATTCCAGTTTGGGCATTGCCATGCTGAACATTGGCTTCTAATCTAGTTGAATTGCTTTATTCATCCCATTGTAATTCTGTTTTTCCTACTGTACTTTGACCTACAGTGAGACCTTACTGAAAGAATAAAAGTTGAAGGGATTGAAGGATTCTCAATCAATTGACAGATTGCCATCACCTTCTCAGTAATTTTCAATTCTTATGCATGAATCTCATGTCAGAGCATAAATATATTTATCACAAAAAAAATGTAATATAAATTCATCGCTAGCAGAACGCATGCATAATGGTTTTGAAATTTTGTAATATATAGAAGTTGTTGCCTAGAGAAAAATGCTTTGTATATAGTGCATGTAGCTGTGCATATGTACGCATATGTACACATGCATACATATGTTTATACGACTGAAGGATGGAGGAAAACAGAGACATTTGTTATGAATTACAAATGAATGTTTAATCTTGACAAGGCTTTACTTGTTTGAGAATCAAATCCTGGTTCCTCAAAAAGCAAATTATCAGAAAGATTCTCTTTCACTGCTGTCATTAACAGATAAACACTGAAGACAGTTTAGCTTGGTTTCAGCATCGCTCTTGGGCCACAGCTGCTTAGCAGGCAATCTAAGTACCACTTGAACGCTCAGTTGCAGATTGACCTTGTGGTAATTGAGGTTATGAAAAGGCTCTTGTTCTCTAAAATCTCAAATGAACACCTCTCCCTCTGGGAGACTGACGGATATTCAGCAATAGCGGCTCTGCTGAAACTGTGAGATTCTTTCTGCTGCTCTGGTCAGTGCTGAGGTCAGGATGAGAAACAAATGCCTGTGACAGGGTATAAGGAGTGTAATGGAGTAGCAAGTCACAATGAAATTATCTGGGCTGCAATTATTTTCCTTTAATTGTGCCACATTCCGCCGCCTCAAAAAAGGCCTGCTAAGTATTTGAAAACATATTTTTAACACTTTTCTGACTGGCATCAGGAATATTTTGTGTTCTTATTCTTGCTTTTGTCCATATTTAAAAAACAAGGAAAAAAGGAAATAAAAAGGAAAAAGGAAAATAATGATGTGTTAAGATCTCATTTCTTTAAAGCAGAGAACTGTCTGCTGAAGCTATCAATTACTTCACTTTGCACTGTGAGCCAGCATCTGAATATCTCTGCCCCTGCCAGTAATTAACATTACAGTCAATGGGAATTAATGTTGAGGCTTTCAGAGGAAATGGGGATAATTAAACTAATCACAAGAAGTACACAACAATTATTGTTATAATTTTAAATCTCAAGCCAATTAGCTATGCTAGCCACTCTCTTTGGCAAAAGCTCACTGTTTATGGTAGCTAAATATAAGATTAAAATTAGTGATGCCAGAACATCTTTTAGCTACTCAACTTAGGTCATGACTTTTTGTTTTGATTTAAATGCTGTATACAAAATTAAGGAAAGACTCTCCAGTGGCAAAACCCTTTTAAACAACCTATTAATACTTTTTGGGCCTGAATATCCTGCTGGAAATACAGAACAAGGTTAGCTTTAAAGGAACTGAAGACAGACACGGATCTTCAACATCAAAAACTGAAGAATGAACACCATGAATTTAACAGATTGTCTTGTCTGAAGATTTTGATTCATGTAACAAGTGTATTAATATGCATTAATCAGTCTTAGACAGGTAAAATTGCCACTGTAGAGGACCAGAGCTAAGCATATTTTGTCTCAAGTATTCTGAGTATTGCTTCAGGAAAGGTGTGATCAGAGGAGAGGGTCCTGGGAAGCTGGGGCAGTGCTATGCTGAGCAACTTCCTGCTCCACCTTGAGACTTGTGCTCAGTCCCACCCTCCCAGCTCAGATCCTGGAGGAGGGCTGGCTGTGCTTGCAGGAACAAAAGAGCGGGAAGAATCTAATTCACATAAGAGACATGCACCAGGTTAACTACAAAAGGGAGCAGATCAGGTCCCCTCACATTGTTTTTCCTCTTTTTTAATCTCATTGTTTGTCCCAGCTCCACTCAACAGGACCAAGGTGGGATTGAAGGACTGGCGATGTTCTTTGTCTTCTCACTTCCTTGTCCTGTTCTCCTCCCTTGCTTTGTATGGGCAAAGCACAGCCATCACATTGGCTTGTTAGCCAAAACCTTTCCAGTCTGAATAGTGGGCTGGTGGCTGGAATTAAGGCAACTATACAATAAAAGCATAAGAGCCCCCTGACGTGTGTTCTGGTGCTCTCATTCTGCTTTACTGGAATGTGAACATCATGTCCCCTACAAATGGGTCATGACGATCACTATTTTAGTTTAACTAGTAGTTTATTTAATGTCATCTATCTTAACTGAAGGTGTGACAAAATTTTGTTATGAATGGTAATTTCATTAATCTGCCCTACCCTCTAGATTATATTTTCAGGCAGTTTTATGTCATAACTTTAACAAATATTTGCTTGGAAGTATGTATTACTATTCAATTCAAAGTAAAATAAAATGCAATCATTAGCAAAACAAGAATGTAAGGATCAGAACAGTTGGATATCATGGTGCCTGGGATACACAGAAAGTAGCTGTCTTTCCATTACTACAGTTGCCTCCATGCAGGCAAAATATTTAGAATTTCTTTTCTGCAAAATATTGCCCCAGTAACTTTGAATCTAGACCACAATAAGAAATGACCACCTGAATTCCTGCATCAGACCTTGGAATATGCAACTTCCTTTGCCTTCTGATTTTAAAAGAAAGCAGATGCTACAAACATCATCTCTCTTTCCTCTGCCCACCCTCTCTCATATTTTTCACATTAATCTTTTGTGAAAAGTCGCCCTGGGCAAAAGTTTCTCTAAATGGAGAGCACCTTCTTGGTACACCTATGTGCATGCATTCATGTATGAAATAATGCCGAAATATTCAAGAGAACAACCACTTTTTTCAGTTTTCTTGCAACAACAAAATAATTTTTGTTGTTACATCATACTTCATATGCTGATCTTGACAGAACTGATAAATAAATCCATTCCAAGTCCACTGACAGAGGATAGATGCCCCTTGTTTTGCTGGATGTGGCCTGAGATCAGGGTTTGAATTCTTTATAGAAGTATAAATATGCTTTATTGCACCTTAATGTCAGATATAAAGATAATGAAGCTAGTTTTATCGAGAAATATCAATTATTTTTATTTTTTCTTCCTAAGTGAAAGGGTATGTTATACAAAGCGGATTTTTTTTAGTCAAAATATTAATTTGGTTGGGTTTTTTACAATAGTTCTTTATAAAAGTTAATTGTTTTCTTCTTTCTTTTTTACTTGCTCATGTTTTCAAAAATACTTTTATTCATTTCCTGTTATAAACTTGACATATGACTCGTTTCATGTGTTAGCTTTTACTTTCCTTCCTGTACTCCTGCTTCCCTAAACCTTAGAGAACCTCTAACAGTGCTTTTCTAAAAAAATTAAATGTTAATTTTTCCAAGATAGCATCTCTTTTCCATGTAAAATTTTGTTAGCTTTCTGTCAATTTTTGCTGAAATACAGCAAGCAGAATACATATTCTAGTTCTGTTCTAAAGTATAGCTAGGCAACTATTATCTATGAAGTGCAGAAATTACACTTTATTGTGTTGATCAGAATCCAGCCTTCATTTCTTACATTTAAAGTCCCTCTCTCCCACCTCCAAGGAATGTGTTCTATCTCAGATCACAGAATAAACACCTTTCAAGATAAATATTCTTTTGCCTTTTTTTTGTTTGCTTGTACTGTGTTCTACATCAGCCTATGAAAGGGTCAACAACATTTAGTTCTGAAGTGAAGAAGAAAAATGGCCTTGTTCGTTATTATAAAAAATAGTAAAAGGTTCCTCCACCACATGGTCGTGTTATCAGTTTACACATTGAAGCATGTTGCAGGAAATTATGAATGAAAAGATAATAAAATGGTTTTTGACTGTCTCAGTAAAACATGCATACTGCCAACATTTTTGTCATCAATAATTCTCTCATAAACATGGGGCTCTTCTTTCATTATGCAGGCTGTCATGCTTTATTGAACCACATAATTTCAACTAATTAAAATAAGCAGTGTGTAGTTTCCTCCCCCCTCTGTTTTGCTTAGCTGGACGAGTGCCAGTAATGATGTTTAGAGTATCCTAAGTGGACATCCTATTAAATATTCATTTTTATGCACCTCTTTGCAGTCAAAAGTACAGTAACTCCTGCTGATTTCCTTTGTGAATACCAAGATGCACCCAATTTATCTTTCTTTAATTTAATATATGGTAAACAATTTAGGACTTGCAGTTAAGGAGACTGGAAAAGGTTTAAGTTTGTTAAAATGGGCAAAAGGATAGGAGACTATGCAAAACAGTTTACTGATATCAAGCCAGCAACATAAACCGTTCAGTCTCTCATAAGTAATTATGCTGCAAATCACTACATAATCACTCATCTGCCACTGCAGCAGGTTTCTGTTTGGGCAGCTCATCTCAGACAAAGTTTGTTCCTTCCTTCCAAAAAAAAAAAAAAAAAGATGTCTCCATAAATTCATTCACACAGAGAATTCAAACTAGAATTATATTCTATCTGCCATATACCATTCAGAGCAGAAATAAATTTGATCCAGCCATGGTGGCAGTCACCAGTCTACATTTGGCAATATAGACATCAGTGAGTGCTTGCAACACCACATGCTTTTCATTTTAAGATGTGATATTTTTTGGTTTCATGAAAAGACAATCAGAATTGGAGAAATTATTAATGAAAGAATGAAAGGGTTGCTGAGCTAGTGAACAAAAGGAAAGACAAGTATAGTGTAAGTTTTCAAAAGGTCTTACAGTCATAACTAACATTTTCATCATAGAACTGCTTTGCTTTACACACACAACCATGAAAAAAAATGGCAATACTGTATGCTAATACTTTGTCAGATCCTGCTATGAGTCACTTTTCTGAAGTTATCTTTATAAATAATGTCAAAAATGTGCCATATGACAGTCATAAGAGTCATAAGTTTTATTCATGCTTAGGTAGGGTACTATTGTTCAGGAATGAAAGAGAGCTCAGATTTACCATACTGTCACATTTTCCCCCATTTGTTCACATCCATTAGCAGCTTTTAGCTTGTAACTGAATTTCATTTTCAGAAACATTAAAACACAGATGGATAATCAGAAAGGGAAAGCTCAAGAATATCAGAAGAATCTCTCTTTAGAATGTCAGCTATGACATGATTATCACAAGTCCTAAAGTATAGGAATTTAGGGGATTTTGAATCCAAAAGAGGATAGCTTTCATTTGGTGTCATTAAAAAAAATTGTTTACATCTTCTGTTTATACCAGGAACTTCTGTTGAGGTTTAGTCCTGTAGGAATTAAAATTACTGAAAACATTCACTTGCCTTCCATAGTAGTGATGGACTTATGTAGATGCTTTGAGTTCAGCATCATCTGCTCAGAGGGTTTGAAAGACTATTTAAAATGGGACAGCAATACTTCCTTTGCATGGCTCCTATATCGTATTGAACATCTTAAGATGATTAAAACCTATATTCTCAAGAAAATTCTCTGGTAGATGCTAGTGCTTTCACTGCCATTTTACTGTACAGATGAAAAGCAGAATTATAATGCCCAAAGCAACATAAGAACTCTCCAAAAGGTACTTAGTCCTCAGTTTACTGTATTATGTTACACATTTACAAGCAATTTGGGTGAATTATGTTTGAGTTCCTTGCCTACCTGTGATATATTAAATAGGAGCATTATATATGTGGTTTGTTCTGTTAGTAGCTATGAACCCTATTAAACCAAACTATAACTAATTTTGGCTCTTCCTACATTTAAAAAATGCAGAAAGGTTATGGCAATTTGCCAGTGAGAAAATCTGTGAAAATTGATGACTGCCTACTGAAACATGGATGCCATATTGTGTATCTGTAAATTACCTTTCATTATGGAATGACAACATATTAATTTTTCCTGTATCAAAGAAAGGGTAAAGTACAAATTAATTTTGAAACATGTTCCAATATTATCTATCAATGGATTTGTCCTGTTTTGAGGTGAAAGCTCTCTCACAAGCTAAAGATTATAGAAGAAATAAATAAATTGTTCTCTGTATGTTTATGTATATAGTCACTATACGGGTAAATAATAGCGCATTATGTAGCTATAATTTTATTAACAATAGTCACTCTGCTTTCATAGCTCTGTCACAATATTATACAATTGTTACCTTATTTTTCTAACTTGTTTCAATAACAATATTTAGTAACTTCTTTATGGTTTTTAGACTTAGATATGTAATAGAAAAGTGACTGCAAAACTATATTTGAAATACTGTAAGTTATGCTATGATTTTCAAGCAGTGCTAATTTTATTTAATTAACAGGAAATTTAAGTTTAATCTCTCCGTAGCACAATGCAGAGGGCTTCCTTACTACAATGAAGTAATTTGAACACCACATATAGTTTTAAAAGCCGTATAAGGATATCATTAAGCATATGAATCAAAGCCCAAAAATGAAAAGAATCTTCAGATCATGCCTTGCATTAGGAAATTTCCTTTACCATAGCTCACAGAGTAAAAGATCTTGGGTTTTTACAGCTTACTTCTTTATTTATTTAATTACTTACTTATTTATTTTTATCTTTGTGGGTTTTTTTTAAATTATCATTATCATAAAGAACTCATTTCAATTATGAAAATACTTCCAGAAAAATAATGTCTATTTATGTAATTTTTGTTACTCCCTATAAATACATATATAAATTATCTAGTTAACACCTTAAAGTAAAAAGCTCTTGGGAAAAAAAAAAAGAAAGAAAAAAAATCAATAGGGCTTTCTGTATTAAAGGAAATATTCAGAAATGAATGCAAAATAAAGAATAGTAATGCCAACAGTGAAAATTGAATATCATTCTTTCTTTTGCCCAAGAATGATACCATCACAAAAGCTGTGAGAGATAATGGACACAGAAAAATTGAGTCCTTAACCAACTTCCCTCTGCTTTTGAACTCAACAAATTAATCCTGGTCAAGCAATACCTATGATTCAATTACTATTTTCTTGATCCTCTGCACCCTACTGAAAGGGGGGTTTTATGTCATTCAGCTTCCTCTTAAGCCTCCTCCATTTTCTATCAGCACTTGATTTAACAATCACTCTTCAAAAACATTTTTGCAAAGCCCTCTCTAGGGGTTTTAACCTTGCCTCTTGGGTGAAATGTTGGAATAAGAGTAATGATGTCTTATTAAAGCTAGTCCTAATAAGAACAGCTCATCCTCGCCCTGTGATGCCCTTCAGAAATACAATGCTAATGTAAGAGAGAGGCTTTTCCTAGCATATGTTGCTAACTTGAGTGTTCCCAGACACTGTCCTGTTTATTTTCCCATTAAGAAATACTCGCTTATCTTAATTTTTTTTTTCCATTCTTCTTAAATATTTGCTTCTCTATTTCTTTTCCCTTGGGGAAGAGGACAGAAGATTCAGATGTTGTCAGAGATGCAAAATAAAGATGACAGTATGTTGTACAAGAATGCATTTGGATTATAAAAATCAGCATCAAATGTGTAAGGAAGGAGTTTCCTTTCTTGTACTGTGTGGCAAAGTGACAATGTGATTGTTTCCTCACACTATATCCCATGCAACTTTTTGTTATTCAAAATGATAAAAAACCACAGCACAAGGCATTTTGATACTTTTTTTGGTGCTGCATAAACATATCTGTGAAAAAAAGCTTGCCTAACTACTAGATGTGTTGATAACATTGATTAACACTCATAAATGCAGTTCTTTTGTTGAAGAAGGCTTTGAGGTTGGCTGGGTGTAATTACCCCTTCATAAATCCATGATTATCACCCCTAGTCACTTTCTTGTCTTCAAGAATTTTGGAAATGGTTTCCAGGATTATTTATTCCATCACTTTTACAGGGATTGAGGGGATAGTGACCGGTAGAACTGAAGATAAAACCACTGGAGCTTCCATAAGCTTGGCCCTCAGGCTCAGGACCATGTTGTCACAAGTAATCCATCCCTGGTCTCCTGTAGCTGCATTGTTGATGCCCGTACAGAAGAGTGGCAGGGGGTAGTAGAGTCATGGAATTATTTGAGTTGGAAGAGACTTTCAAAGACCATCTTACTCTGGCTTCCATGGATAGGTCACAAATTCTGTGGTTAACTCGTTCCAATGTCTCACCAGGCTCATCGTAAAAAGTTTCTTCCTTATGTCCAGTCTGAGCCTAATCTCTTCCAATTTAAAACTATCTCCCCTTCTCCTTTCACTATGGGATAGAAAAGTCTCTATGGTTCTTATAGCCCACCCTACACATTGAAAAGCTGCAACAAGGTCTCTGTTGCTTTCCCTTCTACAGGCTGAACAAACCCAACTCTCTAAGCCTTTCTGAATAGAAAGGGTGCTCCATCCACCTGATTATTTTTGTGGCCTTCTCTGCACCTGCTCTAACAGATCTATTCCTTTCTTATACTGGGAACCCCAGAGTTGGGTACAGGACCCATGGCAGACTGGGACCTCCATGTCTCCACCCTCCACAACAGATTTGTCCACTGTAGTCCCTTGTGTCTTTCCCCTGGAGCTGCTGTGTTACTCAGACTTAACCTGCCCTGGTTCTTTATTGGATGCAGCTCCCATCCCATCATCTGCTACCAGGGTACTGACCAGGCATTTCTTTGCTGTGCTCTAGGTCTTTTCCCAGCATCTACTAAACAGATGCTTGACCCTGCCTAATCAAATTGGTTGATTGGTTCCAAATAGGTTGGAAAAAATCTCAAAGCACTTTTTGATCAAGAGAAGTTGTCAGTTCTTTAAAAGCAACAAGTTTTTTTCTAAAAGTCTCAGCCTTCTGTGATTATATCCTTGTCTGAGATTCCTTCAGGAGTCTGATGTTCCCAAAAGATATTCTCAAAAAATCCCTAAGATGTGCCCAGAAACTGCTGTGTAAACTGCTGCACCTGATGGTTGCCCTTGATAGCTGCCATCTCTGATATGGGAGTAAAATAATACAAGACATGGAGTTCATTAGAGCTAGTGGATACAGAGAAAGTCTGAAGTAAACATGGATTAAGGAAATTAGATCCCTGCTGCACTGGTTTCCTCCTGTTTATGGAGTAGTAAGTGCCATTAAAATTTCTTGAGCTCTGATTTAGCTAGAACATTGACACTGGTGCTTTGGGCCCTCAAATTTATTATATATTGGGTACATGGCAGTGATGTATAGTTGATTTTGAGCATTAGATTTAATATAATATCTCATGCACCAAAAATATATATTGTGGTACCTGTCATAAGTAGTTGGACACTGAGATTTGGTGTAAAGAGAGTTCAGATAGTCAAAGATAGAAGTTGCATTTTGTTTCAGTGCTGAATCCTGCTAAGAGCTTCCCTTCAGAAGAGTTAGAGTGTGGGTCCAACATTTTGCCAGACTTTTGAACATGGAGAAGTTCCTGTAGCCACACCTGTTTAAGACACTTGCCTTTGTTGCAGTTTGACTTAGAGGTATACAAACAAGTGCTACAAAATCTGACTTAGTAACTCAGTTATTTGGGGTTTTTCTCAGTATACAAAAAATGTGAGAGAAAGGAAATTAAAAAAAACCCCATGATCACACTAAAAAGACAGGAGGAAAAAGCAGTAGCATGGTCAAAGTCATCACTGCAATCAAGGATGCAACATATACTTCCTATAGGTATCTCCAGATGTCTACACATAAACAAACTATCCAAGTTTGCTTTTGTCAAGTCACAGACACACAGAGAGTTTGTAAGGTGACAAAATGAGATTGCTTGCTTTCAGGTAAGTTAAACAGCTCCCTAGCCTCAATCAAATGTTTATGCCTCATCTCCCTCACCCCTGAGTGGAGTTTAGGTAACTAGCTCATGTCTAGTCTGTTCTACTCTAAATGTCTTTATATCAGAGCTCAAAATCTCACCTGGACTGTTGTTCATGTCTTGGCTGAAACTGTTGGTGACAGTTTCATCATCCAGGTTCTATTGTCTATTCTATTTTAAAAAAAAGAAATTTTAGTGCATTTTTTGACTACATTAAATCTAAGACTTGGGTTCATTCTTCATTTTTTTTCTTACTCTATATTTTTATTTCTTTTTAAAAGCATTTTATATAATGGGCAGACAGCCTGAGCTAAATGCTTTGTTACTGCAAACATCTTATAATATGTAGTTTTACTCAATAAATTTCCTATCTCTTCCCTTCCTTCCTCCAGTTTTTAAAAATATAAACTCACAGGAGTTTCAAAAAAGACTATCTTGATATGTAGATTTAAAATTCATTCCTGTATATGTTCCTATGTTCCCAGTGTGTGATAAACCTGTCTTTTGTAAGCTCCCTAGGTGACCTGAATGTGCTTCCTTGTTTTTCCTGTGCCACGTTAGATTTAAGGTTCTATAGAATGCTAGCAGACTGAGTTAACACATATTTTGACACTTCTTTTATTGGGGATTTATGAACTATTTATACCTAAAATTGTGTCAAACTATGTTAATTAAACCGAAATGCTGTTCCCCAGAGAAGTGCTCACAGCACCAGCCTGACAGAGTTCAAGAAGTGTTTGGATAATGTGTTCAGGCACGTGGTCTGACTCTGGGATGGTGCTGTGCAGGGCCAGGAGTTGCACTCAGTGATCCTTGTGGGTGCCTCACTCAGCTTTTTGTGTCGTTCTGTGATTCTGTGACTTGAAAAAAGTAATTGTTGTTTACTTCTTTATTCAAACCACATGCTTCATAAAAGAAAAAAAATTAACAAACAGTGCTTAATTTTCAAATGAAATTTCTTTAAAGGAGTAGTACTTTTTTGTTTGTTTTAAATATTGAAAACATAAATAGTGTAACTAGAGCTTTATTCCTGCAAGTGAACAGTATTCAAGCTATGCATTCAAAGACAGGTGAACAACTGCTCCTCGTGACAGACTTTTAACGATAGTTATTATACTCAACTGCACAACAAGATGACTATTTCAGTGTATACTATCATTGGTTCAGTCACATAAGTTTCTTCTGAATGACAGAAAAGACGTATGAGTGGCAGCAAAGAGATGTGATCACATTTTGACATCACCCTTTCAGGTCATTCAGCTTGATCTCTTGGTTGAATTGACTCAAATAAAACCAGCTCTAGTTATCTGTAATCACACTTCTCCTTCCACTTCTTGCACAGCTGCCCTTGTGTAGCTCCCTGAGAATGAGGAATCAGGTCTGACTAGTTATGAGCAGCTGGCCTTTGCTCTCAAATACCTTGTGTAAAGTGCTCTCCCTTCCTTATTATCAAATAGGAGGAAAGAAAGGTCAAGCCCTGGAAAGCCTCACTACTCAGGCAAAAGAATATTTTGTAGTCTTTTTATACAAAAATCTTTTTTTCTCAGAAGAAGCAAAATTACTTTGTTGGTAATAACTGATTTGCCAAAAGACATTTTCTTTTCAAAACATAAGATGCAAAAATATAAAATAAAAATTCAAAGAATAAATAATCAATGCTTATATGGGTTATATAGAAAAAATCCACAAACCGGTTAGCCAACAACTAAGGTTTCTTACTCCTGCAGAAGCCAGTCTGGCAAAATAAAGTCATGTTCAGATCCAGAAGAGCACAAAAGACAAAAGAGTCTAAAAGACAACTGAAGAAGAATTTTGGCATCCAAGTTTAAAACCAAACAAAAAAAAAAAAGGAGAAATATTCAACTTTATTCTGTTTGTGCTGTTTATCTGTACAACCCCATTTGTGGTCCAAAACTGTGAACAAATGTAGAATTTTTCTTCTTTAAGAGTTCTAGCTGCTTAACTCTTGCCCACATTCCTTAGAGTATGAAGATGAAACTGGTGTGGGAAATATTCTCTTGCCCTGAGATTGCAGATGTAGGTCTGACCAGTTCTGAAGGATACTGCCAGGACCAACCATCCCAAAAAGGGATTTCTATTTATTTCTATTATAGAACATTGGCAAAAGGCTGCTGTCATCCGGACCTGGATATGCTGCTCTCCCTAGACTGAGGAGAATTCTGGACTCCCTTTTAACTAATCTAGAAAGAGGACTTCAATCAACAGATAACCATTTATGTAGGTTTAATCACAAAAGTGCACAATTTCACTACCTTTCTAAAAGTATGGCTTTGTTTTATTTTTTTCTTCTGTGCTGTTATTCAGAATTCAATCCTGACTACATAGGGATGGAAGGGGAGTGAACAGGTGTTGTGCATTACTTTGCCAAGTTACTAGGACTCTCACTGTAGTCTCTGCTTCGAACTTCATTTCTATTTTCAGTGTTTAATTTCATTCCTACTGAGAAGAACACTAAAAATGCAGACTTAATCAGTAAAAACTGTGTTGCTAATCTCCTAGACACTTTGGTGAACCTTGATTATAAAACTGAATTGTGTGGCACATGGATACCAAGCTCCATAAGGGAAGGAAGAGCAGTGGGTTTATACATGTTTAAAGCCCTGATGACCTGAAGCTGCTGTGCTTACTTAAACAAGGAAGAGTGTCATGCTTCCCTTGAAAAGCTGCTGTGCATCACTGAAAGTCACGGTCCTGTAGGCCTTGAGTCTTTATTTTTTCTTCACTGTGTTCCAGCTTTCTGCAGGTGGTTTTACCAGGCATTCTCTATAACATGAGATGTCTGCATTTTAATAAGCTCAGCCCCATTTGATGAAACAGTTCAAGCATATTTTTTTCCACTATTCTCACTGTAACTAGCAGCATTTTTAAATGCTCCCTGTGTTGGAATGTTCAAGAAATGGTTGATCTGCACAGACCTATAAATCATACGAATGTAATATCTCCCATACCAAAGGCTAGTGATCATCTACAAAGTCTTTGACCTGTACTAAGCAACTCTGATGTCTGAGTAAAAGTAATTTATCTGTCTGAGACTGTCCTGAATTTCAACATTTAAAATTGTCAGTCATAACAAATGTAGAGTAAAGAGATGCGTCCAATGATTAGGACACTCTTGTGCCAAGTGAAGGATGACAGGCTGGATGCCTTCAGATTAAGAAGTATGTTGAGCCCTGTTCAATATTTTTCTGCAAAAGATTTTTAAGCAGTATATAAAAAAAAAAAAGAAGGACGTGGTGTAATGGCTTTTTCTTTAGTAGCTGCTGAGTCAGGCTTTTGAAGGGACATTCTGAATACTCAGTGAAGAAAATTCTTTTCAGCTCCATGAGTGCTGCTGGGATTTGGAGAGGAACAGCATTTCTTGTATAACTCTATAGCAAGCACCTGTAAGGGTTAAAAGTACTATGGATGATATTGCATATATCCTGTTGAAACAGCTATGGATATAACTGTGCTGAGTCTTTATATAAGGTCTACAGACACCCAAGGAGCTTTTGATTGCACTAGAGGACCCTTAGGTTCCACTATGACTGTATGTAAATAAAATATACATTTTGTCTTATATGACTATCTGAACCTGAATCCTCTAAATTCTAAAGAAGTTAAATCTAGTTAGTAAGAAAGCATGTTATTCTGAGAATACAATTAATGATATGAGTTTATCTGCTTTATAATGCCAAGTGATTCTTTGTCTTCAGTTTTTCTAGTGTTTAATAAATTAAAGGGAAACTTCTATATACATTAAAAATATGAACTCCTTTAAGAAAATCCACTTCAGAATTTCAGCTCTAGATCTGAAGAGCAAATTGCTGATCCTGCACCAATTTTATGTTTCTTTTTGTGTCAAATACCTTCTCATAGTGCTGTGTTTTCCTGGCTGTCCATCAGTAGTGTCATAAAAAAAGAACTGCAGAAATTGAATGGAAAACTCTGAACAAAGACCACAACGCTCGAGGGACCTTCTGTTTCCAGTCTGCAGTTTCTCCCTTCATGCAGTGAATTGCAATGACCTATTACATTGAAAAATCTCTCAGTCCTTTCCAGCTTTGATGGAAAAACTTTATTCTTAATTTCACCTAATGTAAATTTGGAAACTGTGTACTAAATGTTATATGCTTATGTAATCAACATTAATCCCTGTCTGCAAAGAAAAGAATGTTCTTTATTACCCATTTTCAGATTTTGAAATTTAAAAATAATGAAGCTTTTGTTTGAAGAAAAATATTAATCTCTTATTTTCTTCATCAGGATGAATATTGACTTGAAACACATCAACATTCTCATGAAGATCTGGGAGAATTTTCTATGTCTGAGGGACAGATATGTTAGTGGTACTTTAAAGTACTTTTTTTTGTGTTGCTTTACATATATATATATTTATATATGCATTATAAATAAAAATCTGTGCTAATGTTATGGATTTAATAATTTTTAAAAATTAAGCAACCTGATGTGGCCTTCATCATTCTGTCCAAAATCCACAGGTTAGGTCATATTTCCTCATCCATTTGACCTTACTAAGTGTTTTATCAAAAGTGACTGCTTAGCCATTTGTTGAAAAGAAATCAATAAAAATAAAGTGAATGTTTGTGTTAGAAGAGCTTTTGCAGTAATATTTTTTTGCCGGGGGATAAAAAAAAGGTTAAAATAAAAGGACTTCATTACAGGGAGAGTGCTATTTCTAAAAGAGCTTAAGCTTTTAGAAAACCCCAAACCTTTTCAATAGCTATTAAAGCTTGTTGTTTGCTTACAGAAATTCAACATGATGCCAGTATGATACTGCCAGGCTAAGTAGTAATAAATAGACCTTCTAACAAACTTGAACTCCAAGCTTCCAGTTCAGTAGAGAATGGAAGGGTCCTAGGTCAGAAGGGTCAGAAATTCATTATATAAGTAGGAAACATCCAAGAAAAAAAAGTTAGGACTGCATTACTGGCGAGAGTACTAATCCAGCCAAATCCCTTAGTGCTGCTATAAAAGTATCGTTGTGTATTGAGCCATTTAATGTTAAAAACTGAGTATGCATTTCAGTGATTTTCTTCGTCATGGAGAAAAATTAAAAACAAAGTCCACGTTTTCATGGATGAAACATAAGAACAAATAAAGCTTGGACTACTGTTGATTAGGAGAAACTGATATCTTTCAATTCTTTGATTCAGGTGTTAAGCAAGACCTCTTTACATATGACAGCATTAAGACCTATGTAATCTTTTTGAAATTGTCATAGATGGAATGTGTCTTATATGTAAGATATATATATATCTTATATATATATAAGATATATATATATAATGTATCTTATAATTTTCTTTTCACAATAATTCTATCTGCATCTATTTCATATCATTCAACTCCCACTGCTGAGGTCAGACAAATGCAGACTCCTAAATTAAGTGAAACAACAACATTACACTAGATAAAAAACAGGTATTACAACTGTTCCTCTTCTTTATATGGGTCAGGAAATGAGGAAATGCACTTCACATTCTTGAGTTTGCATGCCATAAGGCATGCTAAAAATTTGAATTTAAACTGTGACAGGTAAAAAAACAAGTAAAATTATGTTTAATAAGTAGCCCTCACAGAAGATTTTCAGTGGAGAGTTTTTGTGTTTCAAACAGGTATTGGTTTTGATTGAGAAAGTGGTAGCAAAAAGAAAAAAATGCTCACAAATGCAAGAATATTCTAGGCAAATGCAAGTCTTACACTCTTCTTTGGTTATTCATTAATGATCATGGTCAGATAAATGACTTTTAGATAATATTTGGTCAAAATCACCCCAGTCATTCCCACATTATATTCTTTACCTGTGTTAGTCACTTACTGTATGCAGCTATATTTATCAGAATGCATAGAACTGATAAAACAATTTAAGGTAAATTTAAGTGTAGCATTAGCTAATTTTGAATAATTGACTGTACAAACTTAATAATCTGTATTTATAGAATTACTTTTCTTTTAATGAAGTGTTTTTTAATATTTCTTAGAATTAAATAAAAAAATAAAGATTGTACTAGTCTTGTCACATTTTCCAAGCTAATAATTTGTGTAAGAATGTTCCTGCAAAATGCAAAGCCAGGGTCAAGTAAACTTTTCAAATTATGTACAGATGTAGGAATAACAAGTGCTGGCACCATTACCAGGAGTGTTCAACGTTAGTGTGCTGAATTATGCAATGACATCAATTAGAAATCTGTACTTAGATATGTTCTAATTTATTGTCCTTATTTTATCAATCTAGATTATGTAGGAAAAATATATTTACAACACTAAAACTGCATCTTCGTAAGATTAGCTGTCATATTTTCTTTTATTTCTTGACAGAAACATATTCAAATTTAAACTTTTTTTAAAGTATGCCTTGCATGACAGTTATACTTGTCAATCACCATAATGACAAACCTAAAAAACTTTAAATCCATCGTGTAGTTTAAAATGTAAGGTCTCACTTTACACGTTTAACTCTCAGTAATGAGGGAGCTACCTGAGACTCTTCAGTAGCCTAAGAATTGAGATGTAAATTGGTTTTGTAACGCAGTAATATTATAATCAATAGGGATTTCTCAGTCCTTAGTTTCAGCTGATACTTGCTGGCACTGATGCAGCAGAGTTGCTTCTAATAAAGCAGCAATCAACATTCAGATTTTAAAAAGTGTTGAGACAGTGAAATTACAAGCCAGTAAAGGTTCATTCATTCTGTTCCTGCATTTTATTGCTAGTAACATCAATGGCATCATGCTGTCCCCTAAGACATGACATTCTATTTGTAACCAAAGCATGTAAACCAGAAGCTATATATGCAGTATATCTTATTAATGTGTATGCTATGTCTGCTCTTGCAAGAGAACATTTGCAAATTGTATTACTGGGCATATGTGACTAATCCTTCACACTCATAATTTTCTGATAATAAAAAAAGGATGAACTTTTAAAAACTTTTTTATTATCTCCATTTATAGTCACACATCATTTTATGATGCTTCTTGCTTCTTCATACATTTTCAAGAGGGCTACTTGGTACAAGTCCTGCCTTATAAGTGCATGAAGGGCTGCTCCTATAAGGCTATGTATTTCTTATTGTCTAGAGGAACTAACACAGCATATGATATTATGTGAATTTAAAAGGTCTTCAAAAGTATATGATAGCTTTTATCAACTATCTAAGATTATCAAGCAAAACGTGAGAAATTCCAGTTGTGAACGGTTTCAGGACAGTGGTGACTGCACTGCCATGCAACAAGTCCTGGAGTAGGAGAAATACACCTGCCCCACTGGTTCTGCAAACAAGGATATAGGAGGTTTTACTTTTACAGATGTTTGGAAAAAAGTGTAAAGCCTTTCCAGAATTTAAGGCTAACTTGATGTCTCGGAATGGCTACCTAGAACAGAGGCTAGACAGAGTTAACAGAATAAAGTAGGTATTTATTAAAAATTTATCTATTTATTCAATAAAGTAGGTATTTATTAAAATTTGTCTATTTATTCAATAGATACACCTTGCACAGTGTAAAAGCCTCGCAGAGACTACATCCAAGATGGACAATGGTCACGAGTTTCTCAGATGGATATGTTGGGTCTATTTGCATATCAGAGGTTAATTGTCCAATTATAGCTTCAGGTAATGAAGTCATATTCCCCCGGTTTGCTTTCCCTTCCCCGATTCACTTTTGTTTATACTTTCTGGGGCCTGAGGCAGTAGGTGTCCTTGGGTCTCAGGCCTGGAAGGATTGTTTTACCTGACAAAAATGTGAAGAGATCTTACTAACACTCTATACGGAGTTCAGAGTTATACACTAATGCAGTACAGAATTTGGAAAATATAGAAGCTAAAAACTTAAGGCATCAAATTAAGTTCCTTATTTTATGCATTTCACTGAATATATGAAATATTAAAGTGACTATCCCCTATTCAAAAGGAAGTACACAATGAACTGGTTTGCACTGTACCATATGAAACAAAAAGAAAATTTTTGCTGCTGACTTAATTTCCTTCCCAAAATCCTAGACATCTTCTTTCCATTTTAGTAATTTTCCACACTTCAGAATCCTTGAAGTTCACAAGATACAAATCAAACACAACCAATGGAAGAATACAACTAGAGCATCTTAGATAAATGTTGCTTTGTTCCTTTTATTCTAAACCGAAAAGACTTATTTACATTTGAAAGAGATCAATGTACTAACATACAGTTCTAACATACAGTTCTGATTCTGTATAAGCTGAAAGTTTTCAAGAGTGGAGTACAGGCAGAAAGTGTGTAACACATTTTTATTGAGTAAGGTATGAGAATACACTAAACAAACAGCAAAACAAGCTTAATGAGCTATCAAACCCCAAATCTACATTTAGAGAAAATCAATAAATCCAAACATTGTCAAGGGATAATAGTTCTGTTGGAATTTAGTGCTCTTTGTGTAATCTTCAGTATTTGTGTTCTGTTAGTTAAGAATAGCGTCTGATTTCAACAACAACACTGAGCTTGTATTGTAAGATCACAGTACCTGATCCTGCAATATGATCCTCATGGGAAAGGAAGAAAGAGGCAAAAAAAGAGGTGATTTTGCTTCCTCAGTGAATCTGACTGAAGGCAATAGTTCAACGTGGGTGCAAAGGCATGTCTATACAGACAAGAAATATATTACTGTATGTCACTAAGAGATAAAAAGCCAGCTAAAACAAACAAAAAATCCCTGAATATGATGAAGTGTATTATCATACAGTAACCCTCAACTGCTTCAGTAAAAAAAAAAAAAGTTCTTTCTCATCTTCCTATGTGCAAAGAGCAGGAGTGAATGGGTTGGCCTTTTCTTCCCTATAATTTCAGTATTTTTGTACTGTTAGTTAGGCAGAATATGGTTCATACAAAATGTATTATTCCATGACATCAAAGATTTCTTTGTTGTGTTTCATATTTAAACATATTTAAATGCCCAACAAGTAACCTGTTAAAAAGTTCTTTTTTTTTTCTCTCGATATGGACACCTGTACAGAAATCTATCATCTTATGTATTTGTTTCTGGTAATGCAAATATTTTATTGTAATTCTTATTGATTATTATAGATAGCTTATTGTCTCTGATGACAAAGTTTTTGAATTTTTTGAATTCAAAGTTGATGAAAAGTTTTTTAGGTCCAATTTGGAAGCAGGGAAATAAGTTTCAAGAAATTGTGTAGAATGTACAGTATTAAAAAAACATTTTAAATTTGTGAAATCAGAGAAGTGGGAGATACTTACTATCTATGTGGATTCATGCTTAGAGTCCTGCTATTTTATTATTTGTCATTCTCTCTGTTTGCATCACATCTCAATTTAGCATCATCTGTGAGTTTCATTAATATGATATCTGAACTTCTTTTAAATTATTAATGAAGATGTCAGATAAATAAGGAGGTTGAAATATTCTACACTAGTATGCCCCTAGACATCTCTCCCTATCTGATAAGTTGTCGTTCATCATTAACTACTGTTTATGGCTATTGAGCTACTTTTCATGCTATATCATACGGTTCATATCCAAGGAAATTCAATTTTTCAGAGTAATATTTCACAAGACTCTCAACCAAATGCATTGTTAAGATGCAGATGTATTATGTTTGCAGAACTGCATTTCCTTCAGTCATCCATTGTGTTATTTTACCCTCCAAAAAGTTCAGGTTTTGCCTGTAAAAGATTCAATATTTATTTTAAAAAAAGATTATTTTTCATGCTTTCCTAAAAGGCATCATGCCTATAATTCCCTTTTAAATTTATTGATCATTATTTATAATATAATTTTCTCTTCGTTTAACCAAAGAGATTCAGCTACTTAAAAATGAAATGGTGGTTTTAAGTTACTTTACAGAGCATCAGCTAACCCCTCTAATACTGAATGCCAGATGGTATTTGCATTTATAATACTATTTATTTGTATATAAACTGTGTATGTATCTTTATAACATTGTCAAATTTCTTTATGTAATGACACTGGAATTAAATAGATGATCATGTGGACCGTCATCTAACATTCTGTTTTCTCCTTTATGCTCCTCTTGAAAGACCTTTTGAAAAAATAAATCCTTTGTGTTATTCAAAAAACAGTACGAACTCGTTTTGTAGAAACTAAAACTAGGTTCAAGGTCATAGTGGTGTTTAAACAGAATTCACAGTAAAGACTGAGTACAGTGGAAACTTCAAGTTTTCTCTCCCTGTGTTGTTTATTTAAGCAACAGTAGATGTTTTTGTTTCACATTAATCCAATACAATGGATATCTTTGTGACATCCACAAAAGGAAATAGTATTTATTATAAAAATAAATTATTAAAATAAAGAAGGAAAAGTGAGAAGAACATAATTTTATTATCTTATTGCAACAGTGATCCTTCTACTCGCCAGTTCAAACAGGCTATAATACAAGCACGGAGATCAAATTATTCCTACTCAGCTATATTCTTAATACCTAAATTAGGAGCCTAGTCAGCTTGACTTCTGAATCTAGTCAACAGAAATAGGTAGGGAGAAGCTACTTTTATCTTACATGTGATCTGAACTGTTTCTTCAATATGTTTATCTCTCTCCACTGACCTGAAAGGGAGTCTAAGCTGACTGGCTGGACAGTTACCTTTCATGGTCAGAGAGGAATATTTTCTGATCTTTCATGTCTTTTACTCTGATTCACCATCAGGCTTTTAAGAGGAGTACCTGAAGCCCATGCACAGCGCCCAGTGAGGGTAGTGCAGTGATTCCACGTACTGGCCTTCCCCATTACTTGTGACCTTGGGCTGCTTGGGGCTTCAGTCCCACGCCTCCTGGTTGGAGGCAGGGCCCTCCTAGTTCTGGTCATAATTATTGCTACTCATTCCTCATAACCAAAAATCAAAAGTCCTTTGATCAGCCATTTTATTCGATCTGGGAAATTGCCCACTGGAGACTGGAGTCTCCAGAACTCACTTTTTTGGTCATTTTCCCTTGCAAGTCACATAGCTGTTTCTCCAGGGTCAAGGAAGATTTTCCATCCCACTACCTCCTCTCTGTAGCCCCACAGGTAAAACCACAGGATGGCCTGGGGTGTGTACCCTCTATATTCTCTCTCTTGCTCAGAGGATCACTTACTGAGTGAGTTACTGCTCCATGCAGGTGGAGAGTAGAATTTTTTTCACTTCTACTTGCTGGACCATTTTCTCCACATTCAAGACAAAGGAGGAAGACAGATTTTATCTGCATTGCCAGAGCTGGGCAGCAAATTTATCCACTGTTTATCCCTGTCTGTGTTTCCAGTTTGTTACTGCCAACGAGCTGGCATATGACAACGGTAAGCTCCATACAAATTTCTGACACATGGCACAGTAAGAAACTCTGGTATGTTAACCATAACATACGTAATGTTCAATTAGCCAGAGCCCTTTACACTTTTGCAGCAATACTTCATCATTTCATTTATCCTTTTTTAAATTTTATTTTTGGTTTCTGCATCTCTGTGGAGCACCATCTTTTCTTTGGCATGTTATGTAGTGGCAGAAGAGTTAACATCCGAGAGGGAAATGTTGTGTTCAAAAGTGCTTTTGAAATGCGTGCACAGTAGCTGAACCTCACAGCTTGTTGGTTTTGGATAACTTGTTTAGGGGGCTACTGTGGATAAGAAAAGCAGCATAGAGAGCAGGGAAGTGACAATAACAGCAGTTTCTCTTCTAATTTCCAGTTGTGGGTAGGCACTTTTGATAATTACCAGCAAAGTGGAAAACCCAGCTGGAATTCTGAGCATTTTCTTTTTTTCTGTACTTTATTAAATTGTTATGTTTCCTCCAGGTTTTTTTGTGGCATTAGGCATAACAGGAGAGAGCAAAAGGACAGAAGTGAAAATTGTCACAGCATGATGCCTGAAGTTGAGTTCCTTAATCTTTATCTGGACACCCAACTAAAAGCAGAATTATCTTGAAAGGTGTTAAGAACTTTTAAGCTCTCTTGTCTGCTATAACTTTAATAAATCAGAAGCAGCCCTGAAAGTCAGACTGTTGAGTTTCCTTGTTTTTAAAATGTGGTACAGTACTGTAGTTTCTAATACATAGATTTATACAATTGTGATCAGCTTCTTTTGGTTCCTTGTATTTAGCCTAAATCTTTCTTAATTTTCTTCTTTTCTTAATGTTAAGCTTCTATTACAACAATAAAAATCTTGAATGGAATATAAATAATAGTTACTTAGTGAACATAATTAGTGTATTGTAATTACCATTGAGGCAAAGGTAAGAATATATTAACTAATGTAAAAGCTTAGACATTTGTCAGAACAAAGGTCAACAACACAGTGTACATAAGGAGTGTTTTAAAAGGGTTTCATCTAGATTTCCAAAAAGTGTACATTTTACTTAAGAACCATCTTTCCAAGCATGATTCACTTAATGAGGGTCTCCTCATTTTTTGTGTTTATACTATTCACTTGCCTAAACACATTTGTAATGAGCCTGCATTAGTCATAATCACTTATTAGTGAAAAGCTATGCTTTGTCCCAAAACATTTCTTTAAGGTTAATTGCATGGTTACAAACAGTTTTTCAAAAGTCTTGATATACCCTTGACACCAAAACTGAAAGAATAATGCTTCATAAAATATCTTGGGAAATCTTACACTTAATAAGAGGTCTGTCCAGTTATGCTATGGAATCAGATATTTAGAATATGTAGATACTTAGAAGATATTACAGCAGAGATTAATCTGTAACTCTGAAACTATATCATATTTGCACTATTGGAATGAAAATATTTTTAGTGACTTATGGTCCTGTATGGTTGCATTTTTTATTCAATCAAAAAGGTACAAAAAAAGCAGGAGAGTGGAATGCTACATGGAGATCAATCAGTAGGTCTCTTAGTCCCACTTCTATTTGCAGCAAGTGCTGACAAAGAGAGTCCAGAAACCATCCACCAGGCTGGCTGATAGCTTGAAGGTTCAAAAGAAAATGACGTTCAATAACCTTTTCCTCCACTAAGTTAGTTATTCTGCCGAGTTAAAAGCCCTATGGGTGTCTTTGTTATGACACTATGGCCTAGAATGAGCTCTAAAACCTCCAGACTGTGCTGCAATTGAGCTGAGTAGGAGGGAAGAGTCTCTACTTGTTGGTAATATTTAGTAGGTTTGTCGGACATGTCTAGGAGTGCTGGGGCATTGCTTAACGTTTGGGACATCGGTTTCTTCCTCTTTCATGATAAAAATCCTTTTACTAGTAAGGGTATTCAGAGATAATGAGTAATTAAAAAATTTGTGTAATAATTTTTTTATAAAAAAGAGGATCAGATGTCAGGTGACATGAGGATACATTTGACACCATGAATCTGGGCCCAGCACCAACTGGACAGATTCAGGAATTTACTATTTATTACCAGGGAAAAGTGAGTAATATACTTGTAAAGAAGTTTAGACTTTCACTGCATTTTTTATTTCTGACAATTGCTGTCTAGTGCATTTTCAACTAACCAGCGTTAAGCCTTTTTTTCTTTTTTTTAACCTCAGAAGAAAAATTAAAAAAAGAAAACCTGTAAATAAAACAAAAATCCCCCAACATTAAAAAGCAAAAAACAACCCAAAATCTCAGCAATGTTAAAATAAATTCTCTGATTATTAACTGCAATAAAATCAAACAACATTAAGAGTCTTGTGGATACTAAACATACTGCAGAGCATGACAGCTTGAGCTCATCTTATATTCAGTGAAGTCTGCACAAATGTCACTAATATTCCAGAAGCATTCAGCTGTTACTTCTGCCCAAGAATCACATTTTCATATTTACTGTAACTCCAAATAATGAAGGAAAGAGGGACTCACTATCTGAAGGAATTAAAAATATAGCCACTCATGGAGTAAGGATAGGTAAAGTGTTTGGGCTAAACTTAGAATCCATTTGAAAACTGTTTCAATTTTATAGCAGCTCTCACCCTGTGAGAAACATGTTTTTCACTGCTAAAATTGGTTGTCTGCAGTTGCATGATTTTTTTTCTCTCCTCTCAAAAGCAAGGAAAAATATTTTTATTCTTTCTATACTTGACATTAAAATAAGTGCTTCTTTTTTCTTCTTACTTTTTACATAGTCTAAATTCATAAAAGAACTAATATTGAAAACAAAATTCCAACTTTATTACAGAGTATTCACCTATTCTGCATTAAGTAATTTTTCTGGTAGGACTCAGGTTACTGCAGCAGACTTTTAGTGCTTAACAGCCAGATTTGACAAAGAGCCTGATGAGTAACACGACTTTATTTTATGTATCTTTTTAGGGAAAGAAGATGAAACCATTTGCCTTTGAATGGACTAATAGAAAAGGGTAAAATACTTGTTTTCCATTGTTTTGTGCAATTCTAAATAATGATTGGAAAAGTGATCCCTCTTAAGGTGGAAAAATACATACACATCTGTGAAAAGTGCTTTTAATCATCAGTATTTCTCTTTATACAATACAGAATCTATTCCGAAACAGTTCTTTAGATAGTAAACAATAAATATTTTTGTACTATACTTAATTTCTTAATAAATCAAGCCAAGGGTTATTTCTTGCTCTAAGTTCTACAAAGAACTATGAATTAAAAATATGAAAATAAAAATATATGTAGATGCCTTTCTAAACATCTTGTCATTTCATCTCTCATGTAGATAAATTTAATAGCTGCTTTCCCATGAATATTTCATTTTTTTGTATAATTCTCACCAAGAGCACACTTTATGGCATGTTATGTCATGACATAGCAGTTATGAATCAAAATAATGATGCATACAGTATGGCCCAAGACTTCTTGAGTATTGTGAAACTCTTTACTGGGCAGAAAAAAAAAAGGTTCAGTTTATTGTTTATTTTTTCCCAGCCTATTTCTACAGAAGAATATAAAGGAGGTACAACAAGCCATAAGGATTTTCAGGCCTTTTCCAGGCTATTTCAATAGGAGAGAACTTACAGAACTATTGCTCAGACTTTTAATGATATCTCAAGCACATCATTACTCTATTACTGAGTCATGCCAGGAGGACAGAATTAACCAGCAGCTATTTTTTATGGCCGAGGAATGTAGAAACTCCCAGGGTGAAATTTTCTAGTTGGGACACATGTACACATATATTTTAGGTATTTTATTCTTTCTATGCAAATTCAACTTAAGCATTCACATAATCACAATGAAAAAGTTTTTGGTATGGTAAGTTACTACTCTTCAGAATATGCCTTCATGTTGTACAATAAAATACAAAATTTTGGTCCTAATGAGTTTCTTAGAATTTTGAGCCATGTCTTCAGTGTGCTCAAAATTCCACAAATAGGAACAAGTATGTAGAAAAAGTCACTGGACAAAGAAGAATCTTTATTTCTTATGAAGAATATTTTAAACAGTCTAATGCTGGGAAGAACCCAGAATTCATAGCCTAAAACAGTTTAGGCAATAAACTCATATGCCAGTATTAGAAGATTTGTCAGCTTTGCATTACCTGAAGGGAAAGATCAGCTTTTTAGGACTATCTTTAGTGGGCAAAACAGCTCTGAAAGTTGCCAGCTTCTCCTCACCGAATGCACATGTGGCCTGGAATGATGACACTCCTGTCACAAGCACTTTACTTGCATTGTGAAATACATACATTTTTGAAAAGATAAATCTAATCCTCATTTTTGTAAAAGTTCACTAGTAATATTGAATCACCTCACTCCCTTTTTTTTTTTTTTTTTTTTTTTATGCCCTGACTGTGCACATTGCTTATACAATCCTATTTTCTTTGAGTAAAACACAAATTTCATGCTGGGAGCCAGACCACAGTCCATGATAGGGCCAAGACCTTAAAGTTTCTAGGTAAACTAGTCCAAGTACTTGAGTATCATGCTTCCTCCTATGAAATCAGAAAAACTTAGGCACCTCCAATGAGATAAAAATGTCACCCATTGACGTAAAAAACACACACCAGCTGGCCAAAACAACTCTCCAGTGAGATAAGCATAATCTTTCAAAAAGGTGAAAGGAAATACTCCATGATTGAAAGTGAGCCCTGAAACAAGATTTTATCTGGATTTATTTATTTAAATGTTTTAGAAGCACGAATGTGTAACTTAGGTGCTTAATTCTGGGATGAGTCTGAGAAGAAGGAAAAAAAATCTGAAAAAATAACAACAGTGCTTGATTCATCTGATTCAAAGTGATTTAGTTCATCCTTCCAGAAATCTTGTGACTTCTCAGCTGCATCTCTGTGACTGCCAATGGGAGCTACCTGTTATTTTTAAACACCCAGATCTAGATTTCTTCCACCTAAGCTACCCTAGTAAGAAAGAAGTAGCCAAGAATATCCTTGGAAAACTCTGATTCCAGCTTATGTTGATTGGGTCTCCTTCCTTATTTGTACGCATCTTAGTTCTATGTGTTACTGTTGCTTTTCTACAATTGGGATTTTGGGTGTTTTGTTTGCTTATTCAAAAGGTCAAAGTGAACAGAAGTCCATACAGGTTCAAAAGTATTATTTGCTTCAGAATGCAGAGGAAATCTGCTGCAAACACTTTATGTATAGTTGAATGAATACATGCATTGTCTACATTGATCTTATTTTGCTTGCAGACCTCGCCTTTCCTTTTTAAAGCCTCAAGACTCTGAGTCCATAATTCAGAAGGTGTCAAGCTACACATGAAGGATGATGGTTTATTAAATTTTCAGAATGCATTCCATATGTAACAGACCTACTAGAAATAGTGAGAGCAGTTATTTGAAGTAAGGATCTTGTTTGTCCTGTTGAATCATGACTGCAATACCTGCAGGCAATTGCTTTGTCTATTGGCCAGTCTGAATTATTTACTGGAGTAGTAGGTTAGGTGCAAGTTAAGGAAGACTCTTTTTCCAATATTTTTGTAAAATACCAAGTGCAATTCTCCTCTCTGATTGTGGTCAATCCACTAAAATATAAGTTTTAATAAAATTAAGACTGTTCATATACTGGACAGAAAAAAACAATGAAATTCATGGCTGGGTTAGATGCTTCATTTAGCCCATGTTACAAATGGAGAAAAATGAACTAATGTTAGAGTTAAAACAGTATGTCAGATTTAAGTTTCACACACTTTGTGAATTTGGCATTAGAAGACTTTCATATTGCTTTAATGAATAATACCAATACTTTAATGAATACTGCCAAATTTTTCATTTGGCAGTAAACAGAAATGTTTTGATGCCTTAGATTTTTCAGATTCTGGACTGCTTTAGTGCGTAGTTCGGAGCTTCATATAAAGGGATGGTAAGCTCTCTTGACAGAGTAGCTAGACAAAACAATTCATTTCCTAGCTGGGGACCAAGGACAACCACCCAAATTTCAGGCCCAAGAGCATAAGTAATGTGGACTGAAGAGAGAAAAAGAAGAAGAATGGGACTTCATGGGCTAAAGCTGTAACTGGACAATTAACTCCAATATACTCATGGACCAAAACTTATAAAAGTGTGAGACCTCGTGACCGGTCGTCCATTCTGTGACCATTTTGGGTTCATCTTGGGTGTGGCCCTGGCTGGGCTCTTGTACTGCCCAAGGTGCATCCATTGAGGCCTTTTGATAAATACCTACCTTATTCTTTTACTAAGCCTCTGTTCTAGGTCAGCCTTCATGAGGCATCAGTGTTGTTTCAGGCTTTTATTTTTCCTGTGGAGGATTATAACCCATATTTCTCTGTCCTGGAAGGCATAAAGGCAGGAACGTGTGTATTATTTAGCTGTTTCCTCAGCTTGTTATCTGCTACCATTTTTGACACTCAATCAACTCAGCCCACTAGATTTTTAGGTCTTGCTTTGGTTTCCAGTAAAGGAAGATATTTAGAACAGATCTATAGTTGCTACAGTTTATTATTTCAGTATTAAAACACATAATAAAAAACAGAACAAAACAAAACATCTCAGAGAAGACCTGACAGGTTCTGTTTGCCAAGTAAATACTCACCCACAAATCTCACTGCCTTTGCCACAAAAAAGAAAAAGAAGAAACAAAAGAAGTATTTGAGATGCTATAGCAGTTCCATTTATTCTCACCACAAAAAAAAATTATCACATTCAACACAATTTTTATCATGGTAGCTGAGTTAGTGCAGTTATTTAACCATTAATTATGAGAATGTAGGCATGTGCAATTGCATATTGTAGCTGCTGATTCATATTAATTACTTAATGGCGACTGTGATGTCGAAATTAGTTGCTCAAGAATTTTTGCTGCTAAAATGAAGATTGGGAGCATTCTGAAAATCAGCTATAAATGTCATTGAAACAGCTTCTAAAGCTCAGTTTTTGACTGCTTTGTGTCACTGGAGCCACACTAAGTAATTAAAGTGCAGAAGTGAATCTGACTTTTGATTACATAATCTGTATTAAACGTTTGTATTGTTTCCTGTCCTGAATATCTGAGCATTTTCCATGTAGTGTGAATTGTAGCTTTCACTTTCAGATATTTAAATAGAAAGTACTTACAACTCATTTTTATATCCATGTTTTCTCATTTGCCTTTACACTCCGCTTCTAAGGATTCTGTCATTATACACTATACTAAAGCTTGATTAGGAAATACTAAGAAAGCACATTTCAGGTGTTTGTCATGTATGATCTGAAGAATATTTTAATGCATTAAAAGGACTAATGATGCAATACATCTTTTGATATGTAGTTCATTACTAATAAGCCTGACAAACTACTGAAATATAAAGGGAAGTTAGATAAAACTCAAGAAGACCATGGAAAAAAATAAATATATCCTTTATAATGTTTATTTTACTTAGAAAACATAGTGAGTAGGTGGAATCATTCTCACTAGCACCATAAACAGTAGCTGTGGAGCAGACCAGAGGGAATTTGTTCCCAAAGAGGTCTGGACAAACTCTTCAACAGCCATGAAAAGAATTTTCCAAAAAGCTAAGCTTTCTATTACAAGTAACAACTCTGAATAGAATTCTGACAAATCTTACGAATTATGAATCTTACATGATTAAAAACAGATTTCATAAAAGCCTATTTATTGAGCAAAAGCCTAAGTAGGACCCACACATTGCTGGAAAAATCCCACCTCTAAAATAATTTGGCTTCCATCAACATCCATGAATGCAAGCTTCAAAAAACAGTTTTAGCTGCAATTGACAAATCTGCTTAATATCTCACTTTTATCATCTTTCTTCTTTCCCCAGAAAATATTTAACTATTCCACAAAGTGAAATTATTTAGCATCCTAGACAATGTCATGTTGGAAAGTAGCCATAACGATCATCAAGTCCAATTCCCTGCTTCTCATAGAACAACCTAAAAGTAGACTATGTGATCAAGAACATCATTCAGATGCTCCCTGAACTCTGACAGGCTTAATGTCATATCTACTTCTCTGAAGAAACTGTTCTAGTGCCCAACACCCTGCCAGTGAAGAAGCTTTTCCTAATGTCCAGTCCGAACTTTCCCCAGTGCAGCTCCATTCCATCTGCTCAAAGCCTGTCACTGGTCACCAGAGAGAGGAGATCAGCACCTTCCCCTCCACATCTGCTTGTGAGAAAGCTGTAGACTGCTATGAGCTCTCCCCTCAGCCATCTCCTCTCTAAGCTGAACTAGCCAAGGGACCTCAGCTACACCTTGTAAGTCTTGCCGTCAAGGCCTTTCACCATCTTGATCACTCTGCTCTGGACACACTCTAACAGCTTTATATCCTTCTTCTATTGTGATGCCCAAAACTGCACACACTACTCAAAGTGACACAAGCACAGAGTATAGCAACTTGTCCAACCCTTGACCAACTGGTGATAATTTTCATTATGTCTTCCAGGGTGTGGTTGGCCCTTTGGGCTGCCAGTGCCCATGGCTGACTCATATTCAACTTGCCATCGACCTATATCTCCAGATTACTTTCTGTAGGAGCCATTTGGATTGTCCCCTTTCAGCCAGAATAGCCTATAATCTAGCTAATGAATGTTATGACAATTGTATTAATTTAGAACAACAAACAGATCTCAACACATCCATGCTATATTTGAATATTTACTTGTCTCGTGACGTGCCAGTTAAGATGCTTAGGGTGAGTTCTTCAGAGAGCACTTTTTGTTCCCTATCTTCAGGTTGGAGTCCAGTAAGAAGCTCTTGCAGAAGCAGGTGTCAATAGGAGAAATAGGCAGAGGAATAGTTAACTGGAGGTCTTGGAATGGATTGCCCTTGAGCTAACACACACTTGTAAGCCTGTAAAAATGTCATCACTTCAGGCCCTTATTCACATAAAGGGTTGTACTGACAAACAGACGTGCTTTTTTGATAGGTTTAGAATCTTAAAATACAGTCAAATGACTAAATATGCCAATCTAACTCTTATTTTTTGGATCCTTCCACAGAAGAAATATAAGGTTGTTTTTTTTATTTATTTTTTTTATTTATTCTGCTTCTCCCTTTATGATGCTATATATGTTCCTGTGGCTAAGCATATTCATAACATTCCTTGTAAGAGACAGAAATAAGCATACTTGATTTAGAACCACTTGTGGAAAAATTCTGAAGTCCTTCAGTTTCCAATTTTACCACTAAATACTAGTTATAGTTTGCCAGGCAAAATTATAGCAAATTTACAGTGATCGTATTTTATTATGTATTGCAATGTTGGATAATATTCTTTGCCTTGTGGAAAAGTGGGTAACATAATACTTTAAGCACTACGATATAAAAGACACCAAAGAATTGAAATTGTCTCAAAATAATGTAAAATATCACATTCACCTAAATTTTGATTTTCAGGATCGATGTTCAATACAGTGCTCTTCAAAGGAATTCCACAGTTTCCTTTCCTTACACCGGTCCCTTCTTTTAATTTTAATCTTGATATTAAAACAGTTCCTCAGCTGGATCCTCAGATCTTTCTGTTTAGTGGCCTACCATGCATTCCCTTGAGATTATTTAGTTGCATGCAATACAGCACATTGTTATAAACTACTCCTGAGTTTCAGATAATTTGCACGTTACAAGAGTGGGTGTAGCACAGCAATTCTCTATATTCAGGTTCCCTGGTTCCTGCTGCACTTGGAGATAACTTGAATGTTTTCCATCATTATACATATATTTTTATCGTATTTGAATAAGAATGTAATATGAAAGGTTTGGCTGTGGTCAGTGGGCAGAGTAGCTTGAGCTGACTGATGGTGAGTCAGCACCTATTTCTGGGCTCAGTCAGTGCGTGCTCACTGTTTCTAATTTCATTTTCTGTCAGTAAACAGTTAAAGACAGACCCTACAGCTCTTTTCCCCACAGACAATACACTGTTATGCCTCCCCATCACACTGCCAAATCTGACAGTTACTAGGTCAGCCTGTATTTTCCATTTTTAATCCTTGGTGTTATTTATCCTTTTCTGATTTAACATACATGAAAAACAACAGCAGCAAAAATCAACAAAACCTCCCAGAAAACATCCCTGAAAACAAAGAAACCAAAATATGATTCAAGTACTTGTAGACATGAAGAAATCATTGGTTTCCTTAGCAACAGAATGCAGTTCTATAATAAGAACAAGAAAGTAATTAACCCTCTAATGTGAGATAATGCTGGAAACACACACTTAAGTCTGCGTGATTTTTTGGCTATTTCTCTAGCATATTAACATTTTCAATAATAAAGGCTAATCTCTGGTTAGTCACCCCATTAAAACAATTGGGAAGTTCCCTGGAATAGAGGTACATGCATTGAATGGAAAATATCCAGACTGTAGTCTGTAATTGCTGGTCCTGACAGAAGCAGCTGTGTGGCCCTGTAATCTGATGATACTGTAAGATGGCTTTCTCTCCTGTTGTGCATGCAGCTATGTCTCAATAGCTGCTTGGAGAGATGTATTGTCATAGATTTACTCTTTTGGTCTCTGCTAATAGTTTTTCCTCACCCTTCACTATGAAGTCAGGAGAATCATGCCTTCAAATATGTATTTGGGTGTGACTATGCTCCTGTGAAATTAAAATCTTTACAGTTAAGATTCAGAAATGCATGCTTTGACAAATGTACTGTGAGTCAGTGGAATATGTAAACATCCCCCAGACTTTAAGAACCAGAACAGTTTTAGTGATTTCTCAGTTACTACCTCTCAGGTATTAATGAATGTCTAACCACATGGCTTGACCATCTAAGTAGAGTTTTTCAGACTTAGAGGTGGATATGTTGTAATCATTTGATTTCAGAATTCCTATTTATCTATATTTTTAAATGTATTGCAAAGAATGGTCATCTATTATCTTAAAAAAACCCTCCTAAATATTATTTAGGAGTGCATGTGTATCATGTTCATGAACTTTTTGATTTCTCATTCTTTATTTTTCTAATACTTTTGGCAAAACAAGGCAAACTAATCTCCTTCAGCAATAGCTCTATAACCCAGTTAATTTCTGTGGGATTTCCTCAGCACTAAAAAAAGGCTGGATTTTATCTTTGAGTGAAATATCTTCGTGGTATCCTTTTTGGCTTGTTGGAGTTTTATACCAACAATTTAGCTGGCCCCTGCTTCTTTCATGGTGCTGTGTCAAGCCTTATTAGAAGGGAAGTCAGACTTGCTTCTGAAGCAGTGATAGGAGACATAACATTTCAATGTACTCTTCACTGAGAAAATCTTTTTAAAAAAATTGATCAGTCTGGTTCAAAGACACTATGTACCCCTATTTATAACCTGTATCTAACTGTCAAGATGTCTGAGATTGCATATTAGATATGGTCAGACTTCTGCCCCATCTGGTTAATCAGAGCCGGTCAAGGTGAGGCTATTCAATTTGGGTTTATTTTAGTTCTTTTTACTGCAAGAGAAAAATGCATTATAAGGGTACAAGTTATACACAATGCTCTGTAAATATAAAACAAAAAATTCTTAGCTTTCTCCTGTGCAGTTAGATAAATCAAAGTTTGATTCCTTCCCTCATATAAGAAAAAAACTATAAAAAGTTTTGCTGTAGTATTCTGTCATGATGCCTATTACCTATAGTTTTCACATGCTGTGTATGAATATGTGCATAAGAATGTGAATGCAGATGTGGAGAGTTTTTTGTCTTCTTCTGAAAAATAATCTTGCTAATGAAAAGCGATCCACTTTGGAACCTGTAATATTCAAACCCTTTTTATTCAGACTGAAAATGTGTAAAAATCTCTTCAATTTCCATGGAAAGGTTTCTAGTTATACTTTGTGAGAGTAGTGTACAGATATAGCCATCTATAGGAAAGAAGGAAGAGATGAAAGGAGATAAAGAGGAAATATGAGTGATAAAGAAAGAAATACTTAAAAACGATTTACAAGAATGATGAAGTAGGACTTTTTTTCCAAGATCTGTAGTGACAAGACAAGAAGAAATGGTTTTAAACTGAAAAAGTCTATATTTAGATTGAACATAAGGAGGAAATACTTTATGATGAGGGTGGTAAGACACAGGAACAGATTGCCCAGAGAAATTGTAAATGCCCCATGACTGGAACTATTCAAGAGCATATTGGACATAGCTTTGGGCACCCTGATTTAGGGAAAGATCTCCCCATCCATGGCAGGAGGATTTAATTTGATTATCTTGAGTGGTTCCTTTCAATCCAAACAACTCTATAATTCTGTGATGAAGTGGTGATCGCAGACATAGATAACTTCTCTGAAAATATAAACCACTATCATTTGGTTTAATAGCCAATGGACTTCCACATCTAATATTTAAGTATCTTCACTTACTGGATGACAAAACAACATTTTTCACAGCAGCCTTTCAGGACTTAAGTTGAAGATCATCCCCAGGACCCTTGCTCCTTGTGGATGTCATCATTTTAGCTGCTTGCAGTTGCTTGTCTGGATGCTGCTAAGAAATCCACACAGTGGTTACCACCATTTCTGTTTCTCATTTTCCTCAGCTCCTAGAAACACCACATATCACACTGTTCCTCTAGGAGAAGCAATTGCGTTCCACCTGTGTCCTCTAAACTTTCTTCCTATTATATCCTAAAGTCTATTATTTTCTAGAGTTGAAGGGACAGTGGAAGCAGGGACCACTGTGTAATGATTAACAGAGGGACATGTACCATAGGGCTGCTTTCTCTGATGATGAATCCAGACCCTCAGATATGCTTTGATTTTAAGGATATAGATTGCTCCAGCCACAATCAAGAAAGAGGTAAGAAAAGTATTTATCTGTTTGTGTCCATGAAAACAAGGTATGAACCAATATACAATCCAATCATATTAAATCCATATTAAATCCATCCATATTAAATGTAATTAAATTCTCAAGGAAGCAAATAATTTACAATATATACCTAAAAAAAAATCATATCATGCTGTCTAAAGATACTTTATTTTCATGTGTGCATCTATATGTGTGCTTTTGTGTGTGTAGCAAGTAGGAGGTCATTAATTCCCAAATAAATCCTGATAGATGGGGAAAAGATGGATCCTTCAGCTGTAGTGAAAGATCTGGATCTTTCACTGAAACATCAGCTGCAGTCAGATGTTAGATTTCAGGACAGGACAGAAGTCAGTGCATCTGCTAAGAAGGGCTTTTATGCTGTAGAGACAAAATAGGCTGAAAACCTAACTGAGCTCAGATGTTGATAGGCAGACAGTAAGGAAGATTATATGATTTTACTGACAAATAAAGATGGTATGATTTCAGTGTCTGGAATTGACACAGCAGATTCTCTGCAGTAATTTACATTTACCACTTGACATTCACAGTGGAGGGATCTATAGGTTTTAAAATGTCTTCGTAATGTATCAGAACTTATCAGAAGTTTCCTGAATGGATGACAGTCAAGTAAGATGAGTATTTTAAATGCATTATAATTTCCTGTCATTTTTTTCTATGGGTTTATGACCAAATCTGAATTTCTTCTGAGTTGTTTAGGAGTTACATGTATATTCCAATTCTAATTTTGATCCAGCCATGATGTGCTTGCTGATGACACTACACTTGGAGGTGCTCTTGACTCTCTTAAAGAGAGATCACAAGAAGTGATGACATTTAACAAGAACAAAATTTAACTAAATACGAAGATATATTTCCTTAACAAGAAGGTGATTGAACAGGCTGGTTGATACCCCCACAGAGCACTTAACAAAGTGGTTTAGCTTTTGGTCAGTCGTGGAATTGTCAGTCAGTTGAACTAGATGATCATTGTTGGTCCCTTACAACTGCAAATATTCTGCCGTGCCCTGCCCTGCCCTCCCCTTCCCTCTCCTCTTATTTTCCTTTCAAGTCTCCTTTCATTATGATTTGAACCAAAATATAGGGTATTCCAGTGCTACTCCTGATAGGGGTTTGAATCATATCTATCAGACACTTAATTAGACAACCTTCAAGAGTGTGTCAGTTTGCAGGGGAGAGTATGCAACAGCAAATGGCAAGGAATTTTTAAAGCGTCCCGCCTTGGAAGACTGGTTTCAAGTGGGCAAGACAGGGGTCCTATGCCTGGAGGGGTGATATGTAATCACAGATGATCCCTTTCGTTAGTATAAAGCTATAGTTAGTATATGTTTATTAAATCCAAATCAATTATTTGGAAACACAGTCAAAGCTATAACCAGCTTTTTTTTTTTTTTTTAA
>VXAX01000820.1:463088-476395 GCA_013399835.1 Leptocoma aspasia
CTTTTGTATTGGGTCTAATTCCACAAAAAAAAAAAAAAAAAGAGAAGGAATAGAAGGAATTACAGATCTCTTAACAAAAATTATATCACCCAAGTCCTTTGTACCATTTTCATTTTGAAATAAATGTAGTTGGATAGCTATGTAGCTTTTCCTTTTTGGACAATATTCATCCATAAGACAGTCCCACATATGTGTGGCATCTTAAATCCTATTATTTACTAGTAAGTGCAAAGATTTTATTTTACATCTCAAATATTTTATTCCAAATGTGAGACATGACAGAAATCTCACACACAATAAAAGTGATAAATGTCAAGTTTTAAACTGTACCAACTACTCCTGACTAAAAGTAAAACCAGACCTTTTCACCTGTTCCACCTAAGATGCACAATCAGAATAAAAAATCAACACTATTAAAAAAATGTTTAATTCAAGTGGCACTCACTTCATGACACTTTATCCAGTCTAATATCAATTCTTAACAGTGTATCTCTTAAGAGTGTATCTCTAGGTCATTTTTTCAGTGCACTTTCTTGCCACATTCACGCTAGAATTGTGAATCTATTTGAAGTATTTCTAATGAAGCAATTTTAAGTGAAAGTATTAGTTATAGCAAAAAATTCAATAATGAAGAATTTCAATTCAGTGTCAAACCTTTCTTTTTAAGATGGAGACATTTATATTTACTCTTTTTCTTTACCTAAATGTGATTTTTAAAAAAGGTCAATTTTCTGATACAATTTGAGGTTATCCAATAATGCAGAAAATAAAAGAATAGCAATAGCAGTTAAAACAAGACAAACTTACCGTAACAGAATGAAAATCACATTATAGCGAGTAAGGTATTACAGTCAGCACAACTGCACTTGTTTATAACAAAGTTAACCATTCTTAGTAGTACTTATGGAATTTTAAATGACTGAACATCTTCTCAAAATCCATCAAAAAAGAGAAAATAAGACAAAAACAAGAAAGATAAAAAAATGAAGAAAGAAAGCACATTTACTTCAGCTGAAACAGATAAACTGTCTACATGTAAACTGAACACTGCAAAAAACAGAACTGATATTTGACTTCCAGTGCATGACCCTTGGGAACCATGAAAAATTTATCCTTTAAGAACCAGTAATAACCTGACAAAAAAAGTTTGAAGCCTTATATCCAATGCATAGCAAAGGAACATTTTTTCTGACTTTTGTATTTTACTCCTTTTGACTCCTTTTGACATAAGCATTTCCTTCTTCCTGCTCAAATCTTTTTACAGTGTTATTTAAAATAGCAAAAGGAAATGAGTTCTGTCTCAAAGAAAGTAATGCATTGTTTGCATCTTACCAGCCTAAACTCATCATGCTATCTTCTTGCCAGCTGTTTATGGGAGATTAAGTGCTCTCATGATTTTGCACTATCTCATAAAAATTGTCATAAAAGTAAGGGTGATAATGAATTATCTGTGTCATTATCTTCTCCTCAAGAGTATATTAAGAATATAGATTAAGCCATCCGTTCTTCAGAGGTGGGTTTTTTGGGGTTTTTTTGGGTAAGAATCTGGGTGATAGAAGGATATGACAACTGAGAAACAGGTACTGGGATTCCTGAAAACAGCAGGAAATACAGAGGAACACTAGAGATTATTTGTGAAAGTTTAGAGGGATACTGTTGAAAGAGCATTGGAAAAAAATAAATTATGTTAATAAAGACTTAGTTTTCCTGTGACCCATCAACTTCTTGTCTTTTTTCTTTGTCTATTGCACAAGTGAAATAATTTGTGCAAAATTATTCAAAGAGGAAGATATATAAACAGAAAACTATTAACAGAAAGCAGGTGGCATCACTGTGACTACATGCCTAGTTTAGCTTACCCCTCTATTTTAGGGGACCCAGGAATATCTTCCATTTCATATGGTTCTGTTTAATGCAGACCTCAGCCTTGGTGTTAAGAGTCAGACCTGGAAGGTTTCAACCTTCTTCTCACCTTCACAATTATCTCATAGAAAGGAAATTCTGAAGACCTCAGTCTTTATTTGGAATAGCAGAAGATACGAGAGGACAGAAATCCCATGTCCCAGAGACCAAGGGGAAAATATGGAGCAAGGTGGATATACATTTCGTGGAAAAGGATCCGTTTAGGGACCTTAAGTAATTCTCAAGCACATGCACAGGATGAATCCACAAGTTCAGAGAAAGTTTCCAGATGACATTGCAAAGCCACTTTTGATAATATTTGATCAATCATGGTGATTGGGAGACAGGACATAGACTGGAAGAAAGCAAATAATATTTCTCTCTTATAAAAGGGCAAGCTGGACCCATGGAACTGCAAACAAGTTAGCTATATGTTGATCCTTGGGAAGGTGATGGAGAAACAAATCCTGGAAACCATTTACATGCACATGAAGGAAAAAAATTATAGAAGTAGTCAAAATGGATTCAACTATGGACTTCTGAGGCACACCACTGGTTGTTGCTTTCTGCTTTGGACATTCAGCCATTGAGCATAACATTTGATACAATCATACAGCTAATTCTTTATCCATCAAAATCCTACCTCTTCAATTGAACAGCAAGAATGTTTTAGGGAGTAATTTCAAAGGCCTTACAGAAGTCCAGGTAAATGACATCCATAACTCTTCCCTTGTCCACAGATACAGTCACTCCATCATAGAATGCCACTAGATTAATCAGGCATTGTTTGCCCTGAAGTTGTGTTGGCTGTCTCTAAACAATTCTCTGCTGGTATTTTTTGTCTATGAACATCAGAAAACGCTTTTTTAATAAGAGTGCGACTGGGCACTGGTACAGATTGTCCAGGGATGTTGTGCAGTCTCCATTCTTAGAGATATTATTCAAAAGCCATCTGGGAAATGATCCTGGGAAACAGAGTCTTGGTAGCTCAACTTGCACAGAGAGGTTAAACATGATGACTCCCAGAAATCCCTTCCAGCTTCAGCCATTCTGTGATTCTATCAGGTTAAGACCTACAGTATCAGTTATCATTTGTTGTGAAGACAAGGAGGGTGAGGAGAAAGGATATGCAATTCAGGCTTACCTGAAAGGAAGGTCTAGATACAACAACAACAACAAAAAAGTATTAAAAAGGTTGATAAATTAAAAAGAATGAGTGCTTTTCTTTCATATCAAAATTCTGTTTCTCCAAAGACTGCTTTCATAATTTGACCTATGGAGTTGAAAATAACTGCAAAAGTCACAGTAAAAACATCCATTTTCTTCAATATTAGCTTTTAAATAAATTTTCTATATCTTACTTAAAGGACTGGCAAGGCGAATCAGGCGACTTGCTTTGTGCTTTCCCTTCTTTTATACTAAGTGTTAGGGGCTTTTTTCAATTTTTTTCTGCATTGCTAGACTGCTTTGTCCTGGGATTTTAAAGGCTTTTATTAAATGACTAAATAGTTAATTTTTTTTCCTGCATGTTAGCTTTATCACCACCCTGATGAAAGTCATACAACAGCAGGTGAAGGTGCTGTAAAAAGCAGCACAGTGTGAACAGACCACCTTACATTGTTCCAGCTTCACATCTCTCATTGCTCTTTATAACAACTTAAAGGATAGACTTTGGGAGGTCAAACACATATTGATTTGGTCTGATAATTGTGATAGTATGTTGGCTAGCATGTGATCTTTGTTAAACAGAAAGATATTAAATTGTCTCGGTTTGAAAAGATAGGTGTCTGCTAAGGAAGGCAGGAGCCTCTCTTAAAATGGAAAATGGAAACCCCCTCCCTCAGAATTATTATAATTTTGAAAATTAAAGGGCTCTCAGGCAAAGATATGGGAGTAGGAATAACGGTTCTTTATTAGACAAAAATCAAAAATAAAACAAAAAATGCAGTAGTACAAAGCAACACTGACAGAGTCGGAAATATGACCTGACACCCTGTTGGTCAGGGTGTTGGTAGCAGTCTGATTAAATGGTGGCTGCAGTCCTCCTGGAGTGACAAATGTGGTTCTGTTGAAATAATGAGCCTGCAGAAAAAATGTAATTTTCCTCTGAATGTACAGTGATGGTGTAGATGGGCTTGGTCTGCCTCTGGGAATACAGTGGAAAAAAGGCTGATCCTCTGAGAACCCACTGGGAAAAGTCTGTCTCTTTTCAAATCGCAGATTATACCCAGGTAGGAATACTTGGCTCCCCCCACTGAGCAGAGCATCTCACAATGGGATGATGTAATTTTATCAGTCATGCAGTGAGGCTCAATGGCTCATTAACAGATGATATCTCCCTGGAGGGAGGATTGGTTGTGGAAGAGATAAAGAAAACTGCTCCACCTGGTTTTAATAGGTGGCCCAATTAACAGAAGATAACTGCCTCACCTCTAACAGATGTCAATAGAACACACACCCCCAGCCACATCTTGCATTTGCAACCTAGGACAAAAACGCACCTCACCTCAGAAAGCTGCTGCATGTGGGTGAAAACAGATTTCAGAATTATATGAAGTGAGCTCACAGATCATGTAGTCAGGCAGCTGTGTGCATATTTGCTGAAGTATTCATACAACAAGTCTGCTGCTTCATCTCAAGGGCTTTTTATTAAGCTTGGTACATTGTTATGATGCCTGATATGATGAAGTAAATGTGTGTAGGAATACACAAATTAGAGTGGAAGACTTACTGAAAACTCAACCTTTTCCATCATAATTGAAGCCTCTTAGAATTTGCATGGGGCTGCAAAGAGTCAAGTGAGGAGGACAATTTGATATTAATTTTGTAAGAATATAAGATACTTTAACTGCATTTGCATTCATAAAATTGTAGTTTGAGTGAGGAGGTTTTGACACTGTGCAAAACATGCCTTTTTTATCCTTCATAGAACATGTGCATGGAAAAGCAAAATCATGGGGTGTCCCATCATGGCTCACAGAGTATAGTCTAATTTAAGTAACAGGAAGGTGGACCTTAGCACATCTCACTTCTACCTCTGTTCACATCTAAAGCCACATATTTTACATTACCAAGTTTTTAATCTCCTATGTCAATTAACCAGATCACACATCATTGTGTGCTTCTTTGTCATTGTCTTATCTGCTGTGTTTTCTAATAGTGATCACAGTTATGATTTTAGACTGGCTTCATGATAGGACCTCACAAGTCTGCTTATGTTAGTGAATTACTAATGTTGTCTTTGGGTGAAGATTACCTGGTGTCAATAGTTGTGTGGTATGCACTAAGGTAATCAATCACTGGTGTGCTCAAGGCTATTCTTCTCACATACCAGACCTCCAGATAGAGCATCCTAGAGCAAATGGGGTGTAGAACACATCCTTCTAACCAGTAGCGTTCTACACATGTACAGGTCTTTTTAAGCAATGGTGAGTAGATGTCAGAGAGTTGGGAAAAAACAATCTGTTTTTTAACACCTCTTAGATATGTGGCAGGTGCCTCATGTCAGGGAAGAGTCAGTACAGGGTTTCTCCACAAAGGGTGAGAAGCTGAAGGCTGAAATGAGCTGTTCCTCACTTAAGTAGGACAGCAGCCTCACCCTCACTGTGCACTTTTTCACAGAACCTGAACAGAGCAGCAGTGTCAAGATGATGGCAGTGATACTAACAGGCCCCACCAAAGGCCCACAACAAGCAGGCAAAGGCAAGGGGATGGATCAGGTCCCAGGTCATGCAGGGTTATCAAACAAGTCAGGAGAAGCAGGGGATGATGCTGGATGCTGACCTGCCAATAGTATGGTCCAGACCTTGGCTGGGTGTCCTAGACTGAGTTGCAGTGCTCCTGAGCCATGGACAAAGAGCCCAAGTAGGGCTGGGCAGGGTCATTAGGGCTCATATAGGTACATTCAGGGTGCCATACCAAGTATTCACAACTGGCATTAAGCTCACTCCTGATAACTACCTGATGTAGCTGAGAGCCATGATAAACCATGCCCCAGTCCCTCTCTGTTTGTGCAACACAAGTCAGCAAACATATATCCAAATACTGAAGTAGGAATTATTGTAGGACTAGTCATATTTTCTACAGGCTATACCAGGACCTAAAACACCTGGGAAAGAGTTAGAACTTGTTATGAACCTATGACAAATTTGAACTAATAACTTTTAGAAAAAGCTCATACTCAAGCACTATTCCCTTAAGCCACTAAATATTTTTTGTAGTCTTACATGGATTCTTAGAGTATTATGTTAGATTAAGAGCAAAGTAAACAAAAGTTTTAAATTAGCTTATTTTTTCAAAAACCTAGTCCATTTTTATTACCTCTGTCATCATGTAGAAAATGATAGCTATAAAAGAAGTATATAATGGAAATAGTTCACCTTTTTTTAACTTAGTTGTTTGGCTTTGTTTTGTACAGCCAACTAGTGAGACATTAGTAACAATATTGATGGTTGATGACACTCTAAGTTGAATGTTACTACATGAGTAACAGCAATAGTCTCTCATGTATATAAAGATTGCAGTAACTACTTGCAGCTTTGTTTTAATCAGTTAGCCACGTAGAAAAAGCTCTAATTCAGGCACGGTTTCAGTTAACATAACAAGCCTTGCTTTCACTATCCAACATTTTGTTGAACAATTTCCTTTGACATTAAATGACACTCCCTATTTCTTCATCACATATGACCTTGTCTAAGGAAATTATTATAAAGGAGTCCTGAGACCTAAAGTTGTGGGAAGAAGGTAGAACTTGTCATAAGAACACTCAAAGCAGCAACTTGTGACTAATTTTGATAGTGGATCTTCCACATTCCGCATAAAAACCCAAAAGCATTCTGAAGCAAATGGACTCTTGGATTCAGTAGCAGTACAAGTTTGTTATCTATCTTTTAACCATTAGGTAAATGGCATTATCATGATGGCTATGATGATTTCAGTGAGATCATTTACATCTTATCTTCTTGTTACCTAAATGTCATCTGAAATATAGGTAATAGCACTATCTCGGTGTCTCAAACACAGAATGGACAAATCCATCAAAGTAATATCAGCAAATATTTTTCATGGTTCATAATCTGCAGAAACCTGTTTGCTGTATTTACAGAACAAATATCCATTCAATAGTTGCAGAGGACTATTCATTTCAGATGACTTTCAAAGAGGTTGGATGTGGTGTCAGTGGAGGTATCTGATATCAATGAAAGCACTTAGTAAAAACCTCCATCACTTTATTCCCTGTCGTTGTCAGGTGTATAGATTTTTTTTGTTATTACATGAAGGCAAATTATATAATGTCACTAGAAAGGCTGTTGACAAGGCATAAATTCTGTAGCCAGCTCACATTTAAGAGAATTCTAGGGAAACTGAAGAAGAAGAGAGAGAAAGTGAACAGATTCCATTGAAGGCCAAAAGCCTTCTTCAAAATCATATACTTAAATGTGCATATAGTATGCATAGTGAAAGCACTGTACCTGAGGAAAGACAGGTATTGCTCAACAAGATTAGCTAAGATTAGGTGCATTCTTGCTTCCCAGCATTGCAGGAGAAGCCACTCTTGCTTTTTGGAGCCATCTGGAACTTCTCAAATACCATTCAGATTAAATGAAAGCAGAGGTGTTCTGCAGGTTGTCATTTTGGGGCAGATTCCTTAGACGAAGCCAGGCAATGTAGCAATAAATCATATTGTGCTTTAGAACTTAGAATCAACTGAAAATTCGAAAGTGTTTCAACAGGTGTGTTTAGACCAACTTAAGCAAAACAGGGACACTGTCACCTCTCTCAGTTCGAAATCTAAAGTAAAAATTATGTGGAAGGTGGCATTCCACAGCTACAAAGTACTTCTCCCCAGAGTCAGAATTGTCTCACAATGCTTAAGCTTTTACAGATTTGAAGAGTGAATGCCTGTGGGCATAACTGACCTCATAACTCTGGAATTGCTGAGCACCTGCTAGAAAACAGTCCACTCGAAGCTTTGCAAGTGATCAACATCCATGTACTGGTTTCCAAGTACTCCAGGGATGGATCTGTCCTGTAGTGCATTTCCTGAAGGATTTGAGGGAAGAAACAAGGGCACAAAACAATTTGACTTTGCCTCTTGCTTGCTTGTTACCTCACAGATATAATTGCAGCCAGTAGTTGAATAATCCTGCATACAATGAAACCTGTGTGCAAGCACATTCATATGGGATTGGGCCCATAAAGACCTAATGCTCACAAACAAAGTGCTTAAGAGACAAGGGCACAGAAATGCCCATGCCATATTGTCAAAGGTCAGAACAGTGTATTTACATAGTTCAATTTCCTGGCTGCATCCAAGTCTGGGATCCTCAGCGCAGGAGGGACATCGACCTGTTGAAGCCGGTCCAGAGGAGGTCACCAAGATAAATACAGGGATGGAGCACCTCTCCTATGGGGAAAGGCAGAGGGAATTGGTTTGTTCAGCCTGGAGAAGAGAAGGCTTCAGGTAGACCTAATTGCGACCTTCCAGTAACTGAAGACAGCCTACAAGAAAAATGGAAAGAGACAATTTACAAAACCATGTAATGGCAGGATGAGGGGAAATGGCTTCAAACTGCAAAAGGGTGTTTTTAGATTAGTTATCAGGAGGAAATTCTTCTAGTTTGAGGTTAGGCACTGGAACAGGTTTCTCAGAGAAGCAGTGGATGCTCCATCAATGGACGTGTTCAAGGCCAGGTTGGATGTGGCTCTGGGCAGCCTGGTCTAGTGAAAGGTGTCCCTACCCATGGCAGGGGATTTTGAACTAGATGATCTTTTTGATCCCTTCCAACCCAGACCATTCTATGATTCTGCTAAAGCTAAAAGATTTAAATCAACTAGAAACATGCCATCTCCGTTACGTATTTACTGATAGAATCATAGATCTGTATTACCTATTCACTTGGAGTAGTAGGTCTGCTTTATAACACATTTGTTCAGAAACAACCTTCAAAAGAAGCAAAGATATCATCTGTTTTTAAGAAGTGATTTTCAATAGTGGAGATCTGCAGAAATGAACACTTTTGGAAAAAATTTTAGCATAATTTACGAATATTTTCATCAAATGCATCTTGCCTTTACAGATTTGGCATACGTGAAAAGCAAGACTGTGACAGTTTAATGCAAAAGCAATTATACTCTGTGCCAGAAGTACTAAATGTTTTTCCAGTGGAGGAGGAAATAGTAAAAAAATCCCAGCATTTTAATAAATTTGCTGCATAAATTTCCTTAGATCTTCAATATCACCTGTCAAAGAGCACAAGAACCAAGCATACAATATTTTTTTTGTAAAATGTAGAGCTTTAGCTTGTAAATCCCTGATTTCTTACAACAAAGCAGATTCCAGAGGTAATTTGAATCCAAATAGATTTTGTTTTAGTTACCTGTCTCTTATGGAATTCTTAAAGCACCCCACAGTCTCTGAAGACAGCCAGTAGAGTAGCAGGCTTTCTGCAGTCACAGGCCAGTTCTCATGCCTCCTGATTTCCTCTATTTTTTCACCCATCTTTCTGCTAAGTTTATTCTATTTTGTACCAAAGCACACACTTTCTGATTTCCAAATCTCATCTATTACCATGCAAATTCTCTATAGTCTAATGCTTAAACATAAAAACGTGCATGAGCAACTTTGAAAGTTCAAGTTTGACTTCATTTTTGCATAGACACAATTGGTTACACTTTTAGTAAGAAAAATTGACAGAGAAAATTTAAAGCACCATTAAGCACATAAACATCAGCAATTTTACCTGAACGCAAAATGCATTCTTGTAATTTTTTCCCCCATTCTTCATCTCACCCACTCAAAGTAATTAGATAAAGCCTTTTCACTTCTGGAGTTTCAATGGCACTATGTTTTTTAGAACTTGTATTAAAAACAGGTTTCTTTTAATTCATTGGTTGTTTTTATTCTTCTTTCTTTGCCCGTTAAATCTCTGCTTTCTCATGGCTAGAGTATATCAAGTTGAGTCAAGATCAAGCAGAGCTGTAATAATCCCCATTACACTAACAGCAGTCTGAGGATGAAATTACTTTTGCAGAATATCTGGGTTACTTTCATGTATTTCCCTACTTTCTCTGTGGCTTTAGGTAACATAAAGCTTCTAGATAAGGGAATTGCAGTGCTTACCACACTCTGGAGTATTGGAATGCTGTTTTCAAGCACCATCCCAGTCTAGTGTAAAATGACCCCCACAAAAAAAATATGGAAACAATATTTAGATTGTATAATAGAGTAATTTAGATTGTAGCTCTCTCTTTTTCCTTCATGATCATCAGATCATACAGATATTAAAAATAAAAAAAAATCATTTGTACATGTGTTGGGTGTTGTGTTCTTTTCTAACACAGTCCAACAAGATTCCTGATGTTGTTGCTCATCCTGTGATAAACAAAAAATCACAGTATCCTTTGCCTTAATACCTACATAGCCCCTGACTCCATGTGATTTACAAATATGATTTATGAATTTTAAACTCTAATATTTTAAACTGAAATCAAACTGTTCCATTAAGTTCAAGCATAGGTATTTCTACATAGGGCAAATAAACAGCAAATATTTTATTGTATACAATTGTGCTATTTTTTTCCAATGAATTTTTAAATATATTTTTTCATAACAATCTTAATTTACCTGATTTGGCCATTACATATCATCAGTAGTATTACTGTAACAGTCATTCTTGTAGTATTAATTCCCAGCGTTTCCATAACAAATACAGTCTTCTATAAGGAAGGGGTGTACCAGAAATTTCTTACTAATAAAGGTTATAAGTAGGTACATATAAACATTATAAAGCAACTTTTTTCTCACGTTGCAGTTCAGTCCATTTCAGTTAATTGTATAAGGCTGGAAAAGAACTTTTGCTGTCTTCCTTTTTAGACACTGCTTTTCACACAGAATTTCTTTGTTAAAATGTCTCCATTATAACATCTTGATTATTTATTTCACGTACTTTAATAGAGAGTAATGACTAAACTTCATTTTCAGTATAACTCTAAGTAAAAGGTATTGTTGCATGATTTGTTACATCCTGTTATGATTTCTTTTCCAGCCAGAAGAAGTAGTGGGTTTTTTTAAACCATCTCTATGGATGCTCATGGGAGAGTATCTAGATACTATGTTGTGAGAATGATCTGGAAATTATTAATATCAATTGAAATATTCATCTGAGCTATGTGAATTTTGTACTGTGTTAGTTTTAATCTTGAACTTTTTCTGCAAGAGTATGTGTAATTTCTATATAAGGAAAAGAATTATTCTGAGAAAAGCATAAGCTTCATAGGCAAATCCTCCTCAGGACTTGTTATTTGGAACTAGAAAATGTGAAAATTAAGTATCACGTGTCTCATGTTCATCATCTTGAATATAAGAAGGCAAAACTTCTTCAGGTATCAAAGATCAAATACTCTGATACAAAGGAAGATTTAAATCTTTGAAAGTAAATTAACACTGTTGAAGGAAAAACCAATTCCTTGAGAAGAAATCTTGCAGATTGTAAGAATTGTAACAATTACAAGAAGACTCTTGTAAATTGTACATTTACAAATGTAAATAGTAAGACTTTTTAACAATTTAAGTTTCCTTGAATATCTTTGAATGTGGAGTGATGGGTAGACTTCATACCAGCAATACCTTTCCAGATTTATGAGCTAGTCAGTTTAAATCTTTACACTATGAGTGGTTGACTTGGCTATAAGCAGTACTCCATTCTCAACATTCCTGAAAGAAAACATTATGGGACACGTAATAACATAGAGAACTGTCATATTTTTCATGTGACTTAGAATTAGTAATTCCTTGGGTTTACATTACCCATCTAGAGATAATTTGAAAAGGTTTCCACTGCTTAAAAATACCTGAAGCTGCACATAAAGTAATGGAGGCATTAAAACTGCTGGATATTGAAAAATGCAGGCTATAATAGACAATCTGGACTCTCAGGAATATCTTAGGCTCATAAAATTTATTTATTTATTTAACATAACATGTTAAATGACCAAAGCTTGCAGTCTCGCCCTTAATCTTTTTCTACATCACAGAATGAAAACAAAACAAATAAAGAGAAAGTTCAGTCAGATAGTGTGGCTCTAATACACATTATTGGCATTCTTTACCAAGCGCCTCTTATTATTTCTCTAAGTACCTTTTTGCTATAGTTGTGAGTCATTTGTCCCTGTGAGCTTGTGGTATTTAGGTCCCATGCTAACTGCTGTTCACCCATGAGGTTTTCATTGAAGACAGAGCCTAGAAAAAAAATAACCTTCTAAAAGGCACCACTGGACCACAGGGAAATTCAAACTGCTCTGCATGCTCGACCTAACAGAGCTGCTGCAATCAAAGGATAAAGTTCAATGATAATTTCAATGCAGTTTCCCTCAGAATGGGATTTATTCTCCTTTGTTTAGTAGGGATTTATTATCTGTTATTTTTCCTAAACCAGATTGCTATAGATGGGATTTGAGAATCTCTGGGTTTTGTTATAAAGAGAAAGTAACAACTTCAATAAAATAAAATTGGAAAGAATGCTTTCCAGGTATGTTGCTTTCCATCTTGAGGTCTCAAAGGGAATCACTAGGATATATGTTGAACTGATTCTTACAGCAATCTTGATAAGCAGACACTATCCCATTTTATATACAAGAGCATTAAAAACAAATTCCTATATAAACCATCCTAAGTTATGCTTTCTATAGTCACATTCTCCTCCAGTTCTACCTGGCAACACCTCCAGCTCTACTTGACACATTTGCTTGTGCCTAACCAGGTGCAGGTCAGACACAGAATTAGCTGGTTCACAGAGAGAGAGAGACAGAAAGACAGTCTTTTTTTAGACTCAGTTTACAGGACAGATTGTTTCGTCTAGTTTGGATTCACAGACCTTCTCCTTCTGTGTCTGGGCCAGAGCAATTGTATGAATTACCAAAATCCAGGCTAGAATTCTGTTATTGGCCTCAGAGATGTTGCCATGCCTGTACACTTCCAGGGTTTGAAACAATGCCGGCCCCCAAAGGAGTGCTTCCACCCAGTTTTCAGCCTTGTATGTTTTAATTTTTTACTAAAACTAGCACTTTTCAAGCACCTTAGTGGATGGGATTTAACCCAATTAAAAACTACCTATAAGGAATGGCACATGAGATCTTGACTTCACATCAAGGAAAAGGGAAGGGAAAAGGAGGCTCCTCCATTTTTTTCTGTGTCATTTTTGAGGAGGTGGTTGTTTTGAGTCGGTTTTTTTTTTTGGTTTGGTTAGGTTTCGGTTTGCTTGGGTTTTGTATGGGGTTTTGTTTTCTTGGGGTTTTTTGGGGGTTTTTTTGTTTGTTTTGTTTTGTTTTGTTTTTTGTTTTGGGGGTTTTGTTGTGGGGTTTTGTTTGTTTGTTTCTAAGGTTTTGTTTGAGGGAAGCTATGCTTT
>VXAX01000820.1:476425-609417 GCA_013399835.1 Leptocoma aspasia
GCTATGTTTTTTTTTTTTTTTTTTTTTTTTTTTTTTTACATTTAAACTACCTTAAAACAGTTCAGGTCCCAGGATCAGGACTCTCAGTTTTGCTTCTGAATTGAGACTAAGGGTACAACGGACAATTAAATATAATCTTTAAGTGTTAAAGAATCTCGTTTATCTGTCATGACAGGTATGCATCTTATCTACATGCACATTAAGTTTTTCTGTGACTTTCATGCCTAATTTTAGATCACCAATTTGGACTGGGGCTGAATAGTAGTAAAATATCTTCCATATGACAACAGGCTATTACCACCTGCCAGGAACACTGTCAGCCCTGGAGCTCTTCCATCTTAACAGTCCAGTATTCTCTGCTTCAGCAAAAGTTAAATAAAGGAAACGCTTGCTAGTCTCAGAATGAGTATAAGGTATTCAGTAGAAAACAACCTAGTAATAAATTTTCTCCTTTATTTTCAGGAATGAGGATGAAACCCTGTACTACTGAAATTTAGGATGATCACTGATTTAATGAAGGAGGTACTTTCTGGAGCATAATGGAACTAAGGAAAAAACAGTGGATAAATATAAAGACAAGTATTGCCTAAGAACATTAATATTTAGCAGATACTAAGAAGGTTTAGCATGCGTCTGGAAAAATATTTATAATACTAATAAAACAACTCAAAGGGTAATGCATCAATCTCTTTTGAAATATTTAAACCCACTGAACCCCTTTTTTTTAGTTTATTCAATGTTCTCAATTTTAAATACAAATGATATTGTACTAGCCTTCATATTTTTCTTTTAGTAACCACTTCAACCCACTTTTATGCACATATGCACACATGTGGTGATAATTTTGAGTTGTGGCAGAAACTCTGTCAAGCTGAGGCTGCTTGTTTAGTGTAGTAGATATTTTCAGTTAAATGGTTCTGTTTTCAATTAGCTCCAATTATAATGACTGAGGAAGTGGCTCTGTCAAAAAAAATTAAAAGTTTGGTCTCAAAACCGTTTCAGTGAACATCTTCAGACCATTACAAAGAAGCTCCAATAGATGTGTAATAGCTAAAATTTCAACCACTTTAATATATTTTTCTCAAGTTTTTCTAAACAAGGAGCAATCTTGGACAGATAAAAAAGCAACAAAATCAAGTAAGGTTTTCTTTACCTGTTGATTTTAGAGCACTGATCTCTAACATGTGGCTCACTGACAACATACTGTTGTGAGTACTCTGATACAGCTTTCAGGAATCTTACACTGCTTCTGTGCTCCAGGCTGACAGGCAATGCTGCTTGCAGTATGTTTCTTGTGTCCCACTGCTGTCCACACTGCCACAGAGAACTGAAAGCCACAGTTTGTCCTGGTTACAGAGAAAGGGGTTGGAGTTCTTAGCACTGTTTATTCCATACCACCCACCTCGTTGCTAGGGATGTGATTTTGGCAGGAAAAGCTGGGCACTGGCACTGGAAGTTGGCCACCTTCTCTTGCTCACCGGAGTGCAGTGGACAGTCCCCTTAAAACCCCAGAGAACTTGACCTCTTCTGCTGCCCACTTGCTCCCCTCCACCCCATTTTTCTCTGGAGTGTGAATATGGCCTTTTGGTACTGCACCAGAACAGCTCCAAGGCACGGCAGAGCCAGCAGGGGCAGTCAGAGTGGGGTCAGCACCCTGGCAAAGATGCTTTTCACACAAACACAGAGCATGGCAGCAGCACAGATGACTGCAGAGAACTGAGCTCAACCAACAGCTGCCTGATCCCTATTTGGGTCAACCAATTTTCATGGTTTGGTTGTCTCCGCTTTCTGTTGTCTTCAGGCTGGAGGGAGGTGAAACTTCGACCTGTGGGAGCCCTCCTTGGCAAATAGGCTTTGTTTCCTGAATACCAATGGCATGGGTGCAGCAACATTCCCAGTGGTGAATACCCTTTTGTGGGTAAAACACCTTCTCATTTGTATACTTTTGCTATTAATTTTCTATTATAATGCTGATGTTATTTTGCTTTCAGTAAATCTTTATTTCAACTCATAATATCTAGTTTAGTGTCCCTTCCTTAACAAAATGGGGTGGAGGAAGGGGAGTAGGGGAGTTGCTTATTTGGAATCTAACTTACCTGATGATTTTTGACTCTGCATTCAAGATGTGATTTTTCTTGCTCCTCTTGAAAGTCTGTACCAAGACTTTCAATTGTATGAAAGTTTTGGTTCAGAAACTAATAATTTTTGCACGGGCTAATTAAGATTGATATTCAACGCACGCGCAAGTCATGGTAGAGGCTGTTACAAAAAATAACAGAACATGGTTTGAGAAATTCAGAATACCAAATTAGTCAAGGGGATCCTAAATTCAAATCAAGTAAATAAAAGATCTCCAGACACTTCCACTTGCTAAAGAACATTTTGGCAAGAAGAGTTTTAGAATTAAAACAAAACAAAACAAACAAGCAAACAAAAAACAAAACACTTATTTTTACACATGAAAACAATATTACAGTTAAAGGCTTATTAAAAGGGAGAAAAAAAGATTACTACTATCAAATTGGTATTCTTCAAAAAACAATCATTTTTCCTTTCACATCTTTGTTGGAAATCTAGCCTGCTATAAAGCTTTTATATGACAATGATGCTATTATGTTCTTTTGTATTGTAATGATGCTATGCTGTAATGAATTTTGATGTCATTACAGCAAAGGAACAGATGCTGCAATTAAGACCACTAAATGGAATTCAGTCCTTAAAGATTCATGTACCCAGTGTAAAATTTTAATACTCTGTGTAACATTTATGACATCATTGGTTAGAAGAGGATCAATAAAAATATTTGGACTACTGTAGTGGTAAAAAGTACAAAATGTTAGAGAAATTGAGGCATCCTCTTCTTTTCTCAGATTATAAGGCAAAATGGACCTGATTTGTCTTTGCCCTGAAGTTTGTATGATGAAGAATGAAACTGCAGCTAAATCAGACTCCTAGAATTTCTCACCCACAATTTTCAGATGTCAGTGACAAGGTAAGGAAAATAAGAGAAACAGATGTATTAATTTAAATTGTGTCCATGAAACTTTACAGACATTGCAGAAAATATGTTTTCTAAAGCAAAGGAATATTCTCAACATAACTATTTAAATGGTGTCAGTGTAAACCACTTTTTTTTTCTGTTTACTTTTTCAGCAATTGCTTAGTACAATGGTCTACTTGAAATATCCAACCAAATTATCCAATATATCAAAAAATATCAAATTTTGGAATGGTTCCAGTTTTTAAAAAGAGAAGGAGGTAATATTTTGGCTGAACACAAATACTGAAGTGCGCTGAAACTTCTTTCACTAGTGTATGGTCTCAAAGGTGACTTCAGAGTTCTTTTTGCTTCTAGCGGTGTTGACTCAACTTTGCATCTCACAAAAGTTGTGTTCATTAACAGACAGTTGTATGGGTAAAGGTGATTCTAGACTCTTTTGCTCTTGTGATCTCAAACTGTGGACTTCTAGACTAATTTCTAAGACAATTCAGAATGTTTTTAGAACGAAACCTTGAATTTTTCTAAGTATTTTGTAAATGATGATTGTAAGCAAATATTATGACTGTTGTTACACCTATAGGATTTTAAATTAGTGGAACATAGGGAAACTTTCATTAAATAATGACACAGGAATAAAGATGATTAATTTTTTGTATCAACTTTCACCACTACTAGTAAGATTTCTGCTTAGACAATTGCTGCTGTGAGAGAAAAATGTCAATTTATCTTGAGTGAATTAAGGCTTAATTAACCTTGCTTTCCCTCAAGGCCATTGATCTGGAAACAGCAAGTCAGTAATTGAATGTTGTATCTACCACAACCCCCAATTTCTTAAAACATGTGATTCATTTTCCTGAACTAGTAGGACAGTAAGTCTGTTCTGGCTCTTAATAACCTTTTTTACTAGAGCTTTCAATCCATCAAAAGGATTCAAATTCATGATGGCTCTAGTATGAAAACATCTGGTTCATTTGATGTACTGTCATCTTAAGACAAGTTTACTTTTGTTTTCTATAATGGTTTTATTGCAGCTGGGTAAATTTTATAATTGCATTAGTACAGATGAAGCAGAAATTATGATTTAAGTTAAAGGATATTAATGTATTGAAAGAGAACAAACTACATTTATCTCATTTGCACTACTGCATTTGATCCCTGTAAAGACAACCATTTATATTAAATACATGTCTATTTGATCTTTAACAGCTAGGGATCATCACATATCTGCAGACCATTGTTCAGACTGCTTAAACTGGATTATGGCCACCAATCTCTTATGGATATATAAGATCAAAAGAGATGAAGTACTATTATATTTTGATGTAGCATGAGACAGTTTTGACTTCTGTAGTGTTGTTCATTCGTTTAACTAAATAATGCTATTGATGAAAACATGTATTAATTAGATTTCCTGGTCAGTTGATTTCATCAGGCCTGCTTTCTGTTTAATTATTTTAGACATTCTATTTTATTTTATTTACCACTGATGCCTATTCAATACAGAGGAATACAAACTTCTCTGTAACTGAGGCTGCTAGGTCAAACTGATTTTATGAACTTCTGCTGAAGGTACTTCAATGTAGATAAAATCACTTAAAATCACTGTGATTTTTGGTCCATCCTTACTAGTTTTTACTAATATTCCCATTTAGAGCTTGAAATCATCTCACAATGTTTGAGGACTTTCTGTCTTTACATATATATTTCTTTTAAATATTTCTGGTATCCTTTTTGTCATTTTTACTGAAAAAAACCCCAACTTTAGATTCCTGATAAATGAAATAGATTTTCTTTGGCTCTTTCTAGATCTCCGTTTCTACAGAATCATATAATTTGCAAGCAAGCCTCTATAGGCACATACTTCACTGAAGAACTGACCTCTAAATTTCTAAGGGTGTTCTGTTCAGTTTCACTGATATTGCTTGGTTTCTTTTCTCTAGAAAAAGGATATTTCTTGAATTAGAGTTTATTTTTAATTACTCAATTGAATGTCCTTCCAGTGATTATAAAAAATCAAAAGTATTTGCCATTTTTTCTGCCCCGTAGATTTTTATTCTCTTTTTAAGAGATTTAAGGAATCCCTAGTTTGTTGACTGCTCCTAAAACTAGGCAGGAAGAGAGATTGTGGCTGTGTCTCTACCATTAAATATACTAGGAATTATCTCTGTCCTCAAGGCCAGCAGGAGCAGGAATTTCTCTGCTGGATTACTCAGCCTTCCTTCAAAGCAGAGCCTCTAGATAAGAACTGGAAAGTGGGGTCTGGTCTGTGATGACCCTTGAGCTAGGACCTGGTATTGCTTGGGATCATGCTAGTTGAGGAGGACTAAAGGTAACCGAGGGTTGCTCTAACTGTATAATGCTAGACAGACCAGGACCTGGGAAATAAAGATGCTGTTGACATTTTGGGAGGTTTTCTTTTGGACTCCAACAACAGCAAAACCCTCTCATACCTTCTTGTTTAGATAACAGCAAAAATGTTCCCTATTCTTTATAGCCTTGTAGGAGAATAACTGCATGGCAATTTTGGGTGAATTTTTCAATCTGACAGATTGGTTAAGTGAAGAGATTCTCAAGGTAAGCCTGAGATTTTTCCCGCCTGTAAAATGATTTTGAGTATATTGAATAAATTCCTCCCATTTTAATTTAATTTCTTTATGAGACAGGAGTTATCAAGTTCTATTTTAAACCACTAAAAGTGACTGAATGTATGAAGTGATTTTTTAATCTATATTCTAATATTTCTTTTTATTGAATTGTTCAGAAAGATGTGTGTGCAAAGGTAAAAATTTTCAAACCACTATATGAATAAGAAGCAGCAACAATATTTGTATGAAAGATATACTAGTTAAAAGTATGATTATTAGAAGTCAATTGAAAACTGCATGAGAAATCTAAGAAGTTGTTTCCAACAGATCAGAGCACATAAATCATTAATAATTGTTCCAAGAGTACTGAAGCTCTTGGAAAGAACCTGGTATTAGTACCAGTATTAGAGGAACTCAAAAATTTACTGGAATACAGCACCAAAACAAAGATATCCAAAGTCCAGAAGTAGGACAGTAAAATGTCAGTCTGACTTCTTGAACTGTGTGATTGAAAGAAGACATCTCTGCTCCCTGAACACAGAGGTTTTTACTTACAGTTTTTTGTTCAAAACAGTTTTAACATGTGCACTAATGTTACAGTTCTGTAGTAGACATTAGATTAAATTTAATCTTCAAGCCTAACTATTTTACTTACATAGACACATGATGCCAATTTCAACAGTTAGTTTTTCTGCAAACCTTAAAACTTACATTATTTGGGTCAATTTTATTTTATCCCGAGTATTTCCCCAGTGTGATTGAAAAGGACCCTGCAGAAACTGTATTTGCATTCTAATCTGAAGACAGACCTGGCTCCAGTTCAAACACTTCTCTACATTACTTTTACTACCCACAGTATGAATGTGGCATTTCAAGATTGAGGGATTTCAGTGGCATATGAATCAGTCCACTTTATTCCGACCATTATAGGTGTAATAGTGAAGTGTGATGAACCAAATTCACTTGCTTTCATGCATACACAAACTCATAAAACTGAAGTATTTTCAGTAGTTTGGATTTATAAGTTCCTGACATCTCTGAATCACTCTTATTGGCTGGCTGCTGGGAAGCAATTAATTCTAAAATGTAAGCTGGTTTTCAAAGTTCATGTAACTTTTTCCCTGGTCTTCATTTCCTATTAACAAACTCTGATGCCCTATTGGACACCTTACAGCTCATCAGCACTGAATGTTTAGCATTTGATACACAAAAGGTTATAGATTACACTCCTCTTTTTTGGAAAGTATCTGCATGAAAATGCATACTTGTCAGTTTTAGGTTCAGTCTGTTCTCAGAGAAGGTAATTGCTTTAGCCATTGGCCTTCTATTTCTGCCAGGGCCAGCTGATGATCTGGCAGAACACTGTGATCCATGGTGCTGAAGAGTCCTCATAAATCCAGTAACATTGGCTTGAAGGTCTGCATTCTGTACACAGGCAAGAGATAATGAATAGTAATAAATGTTCATCAAGGAACACTTGCACAAGGAATTACTTCAATTTGTAAATATGTCAAAATAACAACTTTTCTGTGTGGCAAATTCCATCTTCCTCAACATCAGTTTCTGGTCTCAAACTTTGCATGCATATTCACAGATACTGTGTTGCTAATGCAACACTTCTCATCTAGCAGGTGGTTGACTAATGAAAAGACATTTACAGCAGATGCAAACCGGCATTTACAGATGCAGACTGTAATTCTGGAAAAAAATCTTTAAAAATAGATTCAGCTTTCCACTTTGCATCACCACATGAGTTATGTGTAGGAGTTTTTTTGCTGTCATAAGTGTGAGTTGTGGGTGGCCTTAGAATTTTGGCATGGGGGTGTGTGGACATCATGAGGCTGTTTCAGGAGATCATTACAGAGACAGCCTTTAGCTAGACTCAAGCTTCATTTTTCATTTATCTCATTTCATTGGTTGCAATGGGTTTAATCATTAAATTTCAAAGAAAGGTGGTTCTGCTTGTTAGCTTTCTGTGAAAACTGAAGAAAATTAACTCACTAGCTAGAAACTTACTTGAAACTTTTATTTCTTCTGCTATGTTTTTCTGTAAGGCAGCTGAGAGCTCCAAACTATTGCTTCTTACAAACCATTCCATTAAGAGAATTAATCAAAAGGAAAAAGAATAGTGTTCGGCACTATTTTATCTTTCAAAAATGAAAACAAAATAAAGTAAACCTAGACCCATTTTAAAACATAAACCATACTTAAGGTATTTAAACACAGTAAACCTCTTAGATTTACTTGATGCAAACATGTATGTGTCCAACAAGATGTGCCTGTAAAATTTCTGTATTATTTGAAAAGTTTGGGTTAAAGCTGTAGTATTTTGGAGTTCATATTAAGTTACATTTATTTGCTGAAGACTTTTCAAGGGCATTGACAAATATACTTCCTTTGTGTGCAGGGCAAAAAATACAATTCAGCTGCTATTGTACAAAAGAAGGTAAAATAAAATCAAGTAAAGCAAAACAAAGTAAAATAAAATGGAGTGGGGTTTATGCTTTGTTTTGTTGTTGTTCTTTGGGTTTTTTTTTTAATTGTGATAATGTATAAAGATGCTGTTTAAGAAATGGACATGCATTTTCTTAATTGTGTAGGACTTGCTGGTCTTACGGTATGTGTACTCACACATACGGTATGTGTACTCACACATTCATTTAAACAGACACTTTCTACTTGATTTCTCAATTCAAGAAGTACAGTAAACATCACCAGAGGACTGACACATTATTTAAAGGGAGATTGATTGCTTAATGTTGCACAGACAGATCCTGGATTAGGTAGAGTGCTAGAATAACAGAGTGGATAGAGGCCACAAAATGAAGCAGAGAGCAGCCTAAAGAATGACATCTGAGAAAAGTTAAATTAAATAAAAGGAGAGGAATCCAGACATAAAAAGCAAATGGAAGCCCTTCCTGAGAGTTCTCATAACTGAGGATAATATTGGTATCTGTACATAAGTTTTCAATATGTTAATAAATTTAGAATATTCTAGTTGAAGATAAATAAGATAAACATGTATGCAAAGAATAGGTATTTATACTGATTACCTGTTAAGGTTTGAACTAAGATAATCAGCACTTTAATGTTCTAAATAATCAGAAAATTTCTTTGGTTCACTGAGAATTTCACACGGAAATGTTCTCTGATAACTGTCTATGTTTACATTGACTCTAACACTTTGCAGTTGTCAACAAGTGCACCATGTGTAGGTTTGACTCAGTACCGGTCACAGCAACTCCTCCCATTCAGTGAACAGGTTTTGGATCATGGGTCATATGCACAGAATATTTTTCACTTTCTTTCATTTTCTGTTTAATGGGTTTTTTTGTGTTTAATAGAGTTGTGGCATGCTCCATCTTTCCTGCTTTTTGGATCTTTTGTTTGACTTTAAGTAGGATTTTTCTTAACCATTATCACGGTCTAAGTAACTTTGGGGAGATGAAATAGACACTCACATACAAAAACATTTGAAAAAGATATGTGCAATGTCAAAAATTACACAGATTTGCTGCTCTGCAAGAGAGATGATGCAGTGCAGAAGAGTCAGTCAGGCAAGATTAGTAGTATCCAATCCATGCTGTGCAATGCAATGCCTTGGCATGATAGCCCTGAGCCATCTGTAAATGGACTACTCTGTCTTCATGGCAAAAGGTAGTGTAAAACGAAGGTAACTGAAGTCCCAGTGCAGGACATGAGGTCTTCATGATTTCCTCTTCCATTTTGTTATTGCCTTTGGCTAAACAGTGGTAAAAGCCTTCTCAGTTTGAGAGCCTGGTACCTCTGCTGGAAAATTGAATTGCAAGGTTGCAAGACAACACATTCATGTTGGTATGATTGCTATTAAAAGAAAATACTTTATGCACAATTAATGATTGTTCATGGAGATCAATTAATGAGATATATAACCAGGAGAATTGATGTCTCATGAGGAAATCAAATAAAGAAAACATGCAGTCATCTAAAAACCTCTACAAACCTACAATTATGCAGCAGACAATGAGAGAAATGCAATTAAGGAATCATAAACTAGGTCAGCTTTGCTTTGAATCAGGCTACCTGTTGACATGATTTTTATTTTTTCACTTATTTACAATGAATTTGAAATTAGGCTGAAAGCTTGGTTGCTGTAATATTTTTCTCAAATAATCATTCTGAAATTCCCTAAACACTTCAGGAAGCAAGTGCACAAAAGTTTTTAAAAGCAGTGCCCATGTTCATCACCAGACAGTTCAGGGAACAACTAAGCAGAGGACACTCTAATTTCTAGACACCTTCTTTCATGCCTGCACTGTACTTCATTTTGTATCACAGGCAGATTTCTAAAAAAGTATGTGCTGGAAACCCATCTCTTTTCTCAGAAACCGAACTAGAAGCTGATGAAGTTTCTGGACTGAAATATTGATTGTATACTGTTTTGGAACTACTGGTCTACTTGATCAGCACACTTGTATAAATAAAGCAGCATATATTTTGAATATTTCATTATATTTGATTTTGTTTCCATTAGGCAGTCCTATGACATCCCATGGTTCTGCTGCACTCACTAAATTGCAGTGGTATACGACATATAAAATTATTGCTTTGGACAAAAGAGGGATGGTTACAATGTTCCATATCACTGTAAACAATTAACTGGATGATTTTTCAACAGATAAATGTCAGCTATGGGATAGTTCTGAATAGGACAAGAGTAAGGACTTCATATTGACAAACGAAAAGGAGAATTTCCAAGAAAAATGTATATCTACATACATAGCACTGAAGTGTTTAAGTGTAACCATTTAAGACAGGAGAAAAATATGAGCCAGGGAAAAAGATGAGACAGTGGAAAAATTTTTACATTAAAAATATAAAAATATTTTTACTTTTTTTAAAATTTCATCTTGAATATTTTTCTTTAAAAGAATAAAACTGGGAAATCTCTATCATTTTTAAAGAAATGTTGCCATTTGCAAGATAATGGAATTCTTTTTAAGCTGAAAAAGTACATTTTCTTTCTTCATTTATAAGCAGATACTGATCCTGTGTCAATGAGGGCAAGGAAAATGTCGTTCATATAAAACTAAGCTATATTTTTCCACTTGGACGTTTGATTACAAACACGGGTGACTGATATTCTGTCCAGGGGAATGGACTCATCCTGTTCTTAACACAAGCAGAATTAACAGGGCACTTTAGACACAGAAGGCACCTTAATTATGTCACAATGTCCTTCTCTTGACATCATGCCAATGTTACAGACATTGAACTCCTCTGATTTGTTGGACACAAAAACTTGCTGTACACCTAGTAAAGAAAACTTCAAGCTGGCACATGTCCATGTCTTGAACCTCACTTACCACCATTCATTTGACAGAGTTAGCTTGTTAGTTAAACTACACAGAACTTTCCACCAGTGTCAAATGTACTAAGCTGTTACTGTGCCCTGTGACTTCAGTCAGCATTTACTGGCAAGGCACAGTAACACTCACTTATTTATCACTGAGCCAATACAACTGTCATTGAAAAGCTTTTTTTTTTTTTGTATCACCTTTCCTTACCTGGTAGAACAAGTAGTTGTTACCTCTTATCAAAGGATATAACGAAAGACAAGAATAAAAATCAATATTGAACTCTAAGATATCATGCAAGACACCAGACGTTCTGGGGCTTTAAAAATCTAAACTGCACATACATATAACTTCAGAAGAAATTGCCATCCAGGGACTGGAGGAAAGGAAGGGAAGGTACGGATCTTGCCTGCAAATAAGTGAAATAACCCAGACAGCCATGACTAATCTTGAGATAAAACAGTCATTCAATTAAAAGATTTAAGGAAGGAAAACTCCTTCATATCCTGTACCTGGTCCAAATATTTTCTGTCTCTCATGCTCCCCTTGAGATTTCCCTTGTCTAGGAGCCCCTCCAAAGCAGTCTACTCCTTGTTAAAACACAAAAACATGTTATTCTCAAAGCAACAGAGAGAATCTTTCTGCATTCCTAGCATGGTTAATAAGCAATGTGACCCAGCAACCAGACAGGAATTGTACCAGAGATCATAACAATAAGGATTGTTCCACCTTCAGGCCTTGAGAATCTTCTAAGTCTAATAGAAAGTAAATAAATAAAAATTTGAATTCTACAGTAGAAGTCAGTAATTTGNTCATTTAAACAGACACTTTCTACTTGATTTCTCAATTCAAGAAGTACAGTAAACATCACCAGAGGACTGACACATTATTTAAAGGGAGATTGATTGCTTAATGTTGCACAGACAGATCCTGGATTAGGTAGAGTGCTAGAATAACAGAGTGGATAGAGGCCACAAAATGAAGCAGAGAGCAGCCTAAAGAATGACATCTGAGAAAAGTTAAATTAAATAAAAGGAGAGGAATCCAGACATAAAAAGCAAATGGAAGCCCTTCCTGAGAGTTCTCATAACTGAGGATAATATTGGTATCTGTACATAAGTTTTCAATATGTTAATAAATTTAGAATATTCTAGTTGAAGATAAATAAGATAAACATGTATGCAAAGAATAGGTATTTATACTGATTACCTGTTAAGGTTTGAACTAAGATAATCAGCACTTTAATGTTCTAAATAATCAGAAAATTTCTTTGGTTCACTGAGAATTTCACACGGAAATGTTCTCTGATAACTGTCTATGTTTACATTGACTCTAACACTTTGCAGTTGTCAACAAGTGCACCATGTGTAGGTTTGACTCAGTACCGGTCACAGCAACTCCTCCCATTCAGTGAACAGGTTTTGGATCATGGGTCATATGCACAGAATATTTTTCACTTTCTTTCATTTTCTGTTTAATGTTTTTTTTTGTGTTTAATAGAGTTGTGGCATGCTCCATCTTTCCTGCTTTTTGGATCTTTTGTTTGACTTTAAGTAGGATTTTTCTTAACCATTATCATGGTCTAAGTAACTTTGGGGAGATGAAATAGACACTCAGATACAAAAACATTTGAAAAAGATATGTGCAATGTCAAAAATTACACAGATTTGCTGCTCTGCAAGAGAGATGATGCAGTGCAGAAGAGTCAGTCAGGCAAGATTAGTAGTATCCAATCCATGCTGTGCAATGCAATGCCTTGGCATGATAGCCCTGAGCCATCTGTAAATGGACTACTCTGTCTTCATGGCAAAAGGTAGTGTAAAACGAAGGTAACTGAAGTCCCAGTGCAGGACATGAGGTCTTCATGATTTCCTCTTCCATTTTGTTATTGCCTTTGGCTAAACAGTGGTAAAAGCCTTCTCAGTTTGAGAGCCTGGTACCTCTGCTGGAAAATTGAATTGCAAGGTTGCAAGACAACACATTCATGTTGGTATGATTGCTATTAAAAGAAAATACTTTATGCACAATTAATGATTGTTCATGGAGATCAATTAATGAGATATATAACCAGGAGAATTGATGTCTCATGAGGAAATCAAATAAAGAAAACATGCAGTCATCTAAAAACCTCTACAAACCTACAATTATGCAGCAGACAATGAGAGAAATGCAATTAAGGAATCATAAACTAGGTCAGCTTTGCTTTGAATCAGGCTACCTGTTGACATGATTTTTATTTTTTCACTTATTTACAATGAATTTGAAATTAGGCTGAAAGCTTGGTTGCTGTAATATTTTTCTCAAATAATCATTCTGAAATTCCCTAAACACTTCAGGAAGCAAGTGCACAAAAGTTTTTAAAAGCAGTGCCCATGTTCATCACCAGACAGTTCAGGGAACAACTAAGCAGAGGACACTCTAATTTCTAGACACCTTCTTTCATGCCTGCACTGTACTTCATTTTGTATCACAGGCAGATTTCTAAAAAAGTATGTGCTGGAAACCCATCTCTTTTCTCAGAAACCGAACTAGAAGCTGATGAAGTTTCTGGACTGAAATATTGATTGTATACTGTTTTGGAACTACTGGTCTACTTGATCAGCACACTTGTATAAATAAAGCAGCATATATTTTGAATATTTCATTATATTTGATTTTGTTTCCATTAGGCAGTCCTATGACATCCCATGGTTCTGCTGCACTCACTAAATTGCAGTGGTATACGACATATAAAATTATTGCTTTGGACAAAAGAGGGATGGTTACAATGTTCCATATCACTGTAAACAATTAACTGGATGATTTTTCAACAGATAAATGTCAGCTATGGGATAGTTCTGAATAGGACAAGAGTAAGGACTTCATATTGACAAACAAAAAGGAGAATTTCCAAGAAAAATGTATATCTACATACATAGCACTGAAGTGTTTAAGTGTAACCATTTAAGACAGGAGAAAAATATGAGCCAGGGAAAAAGATGAGACAGTGGAAAAATTTTTACATTAAAAATATAAAAATATTTTTACTTTTTTTAAAATTTCATCTTGAATATTTTTCTTTAAAAGAATAAAACTGGGAAATCTCTATCATTTTTAAAGAAATGTTGCCATTTGCAAGATAATGGAATTCTTTTTAAGCTGAAAAAGTACATTTTCTTTCTTCATTTATAAGCAGATACTGATCCTGTGTCAATGAGGGCAAGGAAAATGTCGTTCATATAAAACTAAGCTATATTTTTCCACTTGGACGTTTGATTACAAACACGGGTGACTGATATTCTGTCCAGGGGAATGGACTCATCCTGTTCTTAACACAAGCAGAATTAACAGGGCACTTTAGACACAGAAGGCACCTTAATTATGTCACAATGTCCTTCTCTTGACATCATGCCAATGTTACAGACATTGAACTCCTCTGATTTGTTGGACACAAAAACTTGCTGTACACCTAGTAAAGAAAACTTCAAGCTGGCACATGTCCATGTCTTGAACCTCACTTACCACCATTCATTTGACAGAGTTAGCTTGTTAGTTAAACTACACAGAACTTTCCACCAGTGTCAAATGTACTAAGCTGTTACTGTGCCCTGTGACTTCAGTCAGCATTTACTGGCAAGGCACAGTAACACTCACTTATTTATCACTGAGCCAATACAACTGTCATTGAAAAGCTTTTTTTTTTTTTGTATCACCTTTCCTTACCTGGTAGAACAAGTAGTTGTTACCTCTTATCAAAGGATATAACGAAAGACAAGAATAAAAATCAATATTGAACTCTAAGATATCATGCAAGACACCAGACGTTCTGGGGCTTTAAAAATCTAAACTGCACATACATATAACTTCAGAAGAAATTGCCATCCAGGGACTGGAGGAAAGGAAGGGAAGGTACGGATCTTGCCTGCAAATAAGTGAAATAACCCAGACAGCCATGACTAATCTTGAGATAAAACAGTCATTCAATTAAAAGATTTAAGGAAGGAAAACTCCTTCATATCCTGTACCTGGTCCAAATATTTTCTGTCTCTCATGCTCCCCTTGAGATTTCCCTTGTCTAGGAGCCCCTCCAAAGCAGTCTACTCCTTGTTAAAACACAAAAACATGTTATTCTCAAAGCAACAGAGAGAATCTTTCTGCATTCCTAGCATGGTTAATAAGCAATGTGACCCAGCAACCAGACAGGAATTGTACCAGAGATCATAACAATAAGGATTGTTCCACCTTCAGGCCTTGAGAATCTTCTAAGTCTAATAGAAAGTAAATAAATAAAAATTTGAATTCTACAGTAGAAGTCAGTAATTTGGACATAAAAGTACCTTCAATAGTGCTTTATAATACACGCTCTGTACAGTTTCAAGAAAGCAGACCACCACCATTAAGCTGCTCTTTCAAACAGCAAGTACATTTGTTTTTCTACAACCACAGGGCAAGATTTATCAGTTAATACTTCTACTTGAGCCTAATACTAGAGAACAAAAAGAAAAATAAAAAAGAAAAGCAGGGAAAACATAAAAGGGTATATTATTAAATTCTTATTTATTTTTTATAAAGCATGTTAAATGTCTTAAATGTTAAAATCGTGTCAGTGTGTGGATGCAAAAAAAAAGTAAAAAAATACAGTAGTGGAGAGCTTCAACAACAGTAGTGGATAGCTTCAATAACAGAGCTTCAAAAGGGCCAGCCATCACACTGTAGCTCTCACATTCTTCAACTACTTGTAAGTCTGGATGTGTCTGGGGAGATAATATAAATAGATGCCAAGCCCTAAAGTCTCTGGCTGACTGACATTTTGGCAGTTACCAGTAGATGGCTGCAATTTCTAGTTGCTGAAATGGCTCACTTAGAACTACTCTGTTCCAAACAGCCGCTGGAAATGAACCAACCTCCAGCTGTACCTTGAAGACTGCTGCTGCTGGGCTTGTCCTACCTATGCAACAGAAGAATACGTACCTGAAAAAAAACGTAAGTTTGTAGACTGCTTCCATGTTGTTCAGTATCTATAGTATTGAGTAGATATTTACAGTTTCTGGCTCTCAAAGGCTGCTCTTATTCTCATCTTCTGTCAGTCATAAAGTCTATTAGGTACACATACAGTTAAAAAAATCTAAGTGCCACACTCAACTGATATCCTCCCTCCACTTCCAGACAATCCCATATGCAGATCTTTCTTTCTTGAAAAATATGTGTAGAAATCAGAAGAAAGATGTTTTACATTATTTTGTTTAATCAGAATTAGCTTTTTTTTTTTTTTTTTTAATAGCCACTCTCTGCTGATATGCTTTGTCAGGTGACTTTTGAAATAACTTTTAATCTAGGGACTTTTCTTCTTTTTTATTTTTTTTCCCTGGGTCTGGAATTAATGAGGATTGTTTTATTTTAGTAGCATGCGCATTTAACAGTATGAATACATACACAGTCCTATCTTGAAAATAATTTTTTAGGGTCTTTTACCTTTATTTTTGCCTCTATCACTTAAACTGGTTCAAAGCTGTAAGTGATGCATGTGAAGTATGTCAAAGAGATGAAAGTAAAGAAGGAAAAAAAAAGATGGAGAACAGTTGCAGACCACAAAAAGTAGAATAAAACAAAATGAACTCTAGACAGTGACATAGGCACTTCCTAATTTTTTGGGAATTTTTTGAATGGAGGGGTCAAAACTCTGAAGGAAATAGTGTTTCAAGGCCACAGAGAAAACACATACTATCCAAAGGAGATCTTAGTAAAGTCCTGTGGGATGCAGATGTAATGTTTATCTGGGACATCACGGCATCACAGACATGTGCTAAGGAGCAGAACTGGACCACATCAGAGCTGGCAGTTACCCTTCAAACTCCTGGAGTGGCGCAGAGAGGCTGTAGAGTGAGTGTGCACAAGACCCTGAAAGCTTGTTATTTCTTGAGCTGAAAGTCCTCTTTCAGGAGTGTCAAATGTACTAAGCTGTTACTGCACCCTGTGACTTCAGTCAGCATTTACTGGCAAGGCACAGTAACATTTACTTATTTATCACTGAGCCAATACAACTGTCATTGAAAAGCTTTTTTTTTTTTTTTTTTCCCACCACCTTTCCTTACCTGCTAGAACAGGTATTTGTTACTCTAGCAACAAGTGAACAAACAAGTAATCATTTCAGTCTAATTTTCAGATAACGTTTTAGAAAAACAGTCTTAATTACAGCAAGCTCACATATGAATGTGTTAAAACAGTTGGGAAGGGGATGTCATACTATCTTCCTGCTTTGTCAGGCTGTGTGTCTGGTGACGTGTTAGAACAGCACCATGGTGGGCTGATGAAAGTTGTTTAGTGAGTACTTTGAGGGATAGTCAACAAGCCTATGTCGACCTCCACAGTCTGTGGAACAGCAAGAGAACACCTTGGTTTCTATGAGTAACTGACATTTCATAGCTGCTATTCAGTGCTGTTCAGACAACAATAGTAGGTAGACCAGTAGGTTACAAATTCTGCATTTTTCTGCAAGGACAGTTAAAAATGGATAATGGTGAATTGAATCAGTACAGCAAATTTAGTTCTTTTACCAACATACTCTTGAAATAATGTTCAAAAAGAAATATAAAGTATAAATAGACATTGCATACAAAAATATGGAATAGTTTTGAAATTTTTTTTTGGTAATCTTCCTGAAAAAATTACTGATGTTATTGATTGTGTGTCACTCTTTCACTACAGAGGAGTCATCTAGTCATACACATTTTGAGAAGACAGATATTAATATAGAAATATAGAAAAAGAAATGGTGACTGGCAACACAAGATTACTGGTATGGACACAGGTATCTGGGTATCAAAACTATTGCATCACACAAAGTGTTACTTCCATTCTACCAGTATATCTAGACTCCCTAGAAATTCTCTGTCATAGCTGTAACAGTAAAACAGAATTAGAACTGTAATAAAACTGGATTACAGTAAGGAATATGTGTGTGTGTATGTGTGTGTGTCTTAAAAGCTGGCAGGTTTTGCTCTTCTGCACTGTGTCAGATGAAATGCTCTGATAAAAGGGTTCTGATGCTAGCAAAATGTCTTTCTTATCTGAGAAAACATGGATTGAGAGCAACTTTTTAAAATGCTCATCAGTTCTTAACAGTTTAATATAATTCAGAGTATTGATTTTTATTATTAAACTCTGTTTTAATATTGTGCTATAGATAGAAGGAAGTACCTGCAGTATAAAACAAATTTAAAAATGATGGAATGCCACTGCCTATCACAGATTCAAGGTGTCAATTATAACTAAATGAAAAATAAACAAAAACTAAAAGCAAAACACCTGTCTGTAGTAAACTCTATTATTCAATGATAGCTTTTCCTGATGAGAGGTGACAAGGTATAAGAATAAATTAATTTTTAGCTGAAAAAATGGAAGGATAACTCTTTTGAAACCCCTTTGAGGAGAAAAGGTCTCAAAAATAATAAATTAGTAGGACCAGGAAAGTTAAAATCTCATGAACATTGAATCTCAGCATATTTGCAGTCCCATCTTTTTAGAGTTAATGGTAAAAATGTAAAAACTGCTGTATCTTCTCGCTAGCATTAGGACTGACGATACCATCTTAACTTCAAGGATAAAAAATAAGTAGCTCCTTTAGGCAAGTATATTCTTCCTATTGTGATCTCTTGAAGGAAACTATGAGAGATATGGACTAAATTTATAGAACACATAGCACAATGGTGTCAATATTTTTGATTATAACCTGCAGATAATGCATAAAAAATTTTCCTGAAGCTTTTTAGAAAATGCAAATTTAAAAAAATCAGATAAGCAACTCTGATTTTTGATTAACAAAAACCTCCAAAACTCAAAAGAGCTCATTTTTTGTGACTTCATGACTTCATTGTCCTCTCTGCCTGACCTGTAATTCTACTTCTGAAATCAGAGAAATATATTAGTTTGAGCTGAACCTTCAATTTTGACTTTAAAAGTTCACTTGCGATAAATCTTGAAAAAAGAAGGGGGTTAAATCTCATGCCCCAATCATGACAACATTCAATTTTACTGGCTCTGTATGGGGAAGAGAATGACTCTGGCTAGGCAGGAGTTAAAACCGATATTCTGTTTTCTCTTCCTGCTAGAGCTTGTGTCAAGGACACGAGGAGCAGTACAAAATTTCTCTTTTTTTCCATTTTCCTTTTTTTTTTTAATCAGAGGTTAAAAATAATCTGTGAAATTACCTAAAGTTTTCCTTAATTCTGTGAAAGCTTGTTTTTTTCCATAAATGAAATTATTGAACAAGAAAGGTGATACTCATTGCCCACAATCCCCCAATCACTTTTCAAACATGCTTGTCAATTATTCTACAAGTGTGGAAAAAGCAGTCTGAAGCATTGTTAAATGAACTATATGAATCCTTGAAGAGACACAGTAGGTGGCTGAAGTGAGAATTAAAAATGCCATCTTCTTGAAGCTCACACACTTTTAATATTAGCCTTCAAAGTTAGCAATGATGGCAAGATCATTCCAGCCTCATGATATAATTAATTGGTGTAATTTCAGACATTTCAAAAATTAACAATGTCATCATGTAATGTCAGTGAGAAGCAGTCTGATGGAACTAAACATTTGTTTTCATATAAGTTTGGAAAGTATTGCTAATGACGAGGGTGCAGGTTGACTCTGTTTCTGATTTTAAAAATAGAGAACAAATTATCACTGTTGCTGAAAACTAAGCAACCACACTAACTGCAAGACTACTGATTTTTTTAGATAGTTCTCACATTGCTCTTCCTCTCCAACTGAACTACCCCAATTTAATAGCTTCTTGGTTCTCTTACTTTTTAATCTGCCTACAGATAAAAGTTCCTCTTCTACCTAAGACAATCTGTAACATCTGCTCACCCTGACACAATACTAAGTAAAATCATTATTTTGCTCCTCGCCAGAAGATTTCAAGCATGCTCTGAATTTCCTCACTATTCAGCTTGCTTTCTTAAGTTTTCCCTGGAAAAATATTGATAATGAAGTATTTGATACTCAGGGTTTGAAACTAAAACATCATTTTTTGTGAGTGTCATAGTATTACTTGGTGAAACGTGTGATATATTTCCCATTCTTTGATTTGATGAGCAAGTTTATAATTTGGAATCTTCATATATGTTACAGAGATTCTGAAACTCCAAGAGGAGAAAAGAGTGGTTTAAGACTTGTGAAGATTAGTGACTTCTGGAACATTTTAAAGACTTTTCTTTTTGAGCAAGTTATGTCTTAGGTGAGGTGTTATTGATAGAGAAAACAGGCAACTGCAAGATTTACAGGCTGGGTGCACAGTAAAAAATTTATTTTCTCTGGTCACAATAATACAAGGTAATTGTGAAGGTAATAGTGGCTTTGAAAGGGTGAGGTTAGATTCTCATCTGGCCTGTGTATTTGCCTCTGTGCCAGGGCTAAGCCAGAAGTTCGGGGAATGTTGTGTCAAGTGGTGTCCCATTCCAAGTAAAATATACCAAGGGCCCTGCATTTGCTACTCTGTAACTTTCTGTCATCACCGAAGTCATTAACACAAAGTAACACTTGTTTATACACGGCCTTGTTCTGGAGGCCTTAGTCATGTGCTGTGATATATTTACTTGCATCCATGCCAAGGTGAGCAGGAGATGTGGTATTGGGAGTTGGCTCCTCACACACACTTTATAATCACAGCAATGAGAGTTGACTCCTGCTGTCTGTAGGAACAAGGTGGGTGAACAAGGTGAATGCCACAATAGCGAGATGGCAATCTGAAAGGGCTAAATTAGCCTGCTAGTACCAGCATTTTAAATATAAAGCAGTATTCCTTTCTGTGGCTCTCATGGCAGATCTGGTGTCCAGGTTCCAATACAAATATCTTGTATTATGCGTGAGTGTGTTTTCTCACATATGTTCTGGTCCGTGTATAACATGAGGAAGATTGAAGAAAATGCGATGGAAAACATGAACAGTAGGCCTGTCTCTGATTTGAAGAATAACCAGTGGAATCATCTCTGAGAGCAACTGTGCAGGTACCATGTACTCATGGTGTACGTGCCTTTCATGAGCTCACATTTTTTGATACCTCTGTTCTCTATGTCAGTCTCACGGCGTAAATAAAAAGTGATCAAACCCTAATTTTTCTGTGTTCTTTCTGAAAATTAATACGGAATATTTAGCTAAACAAGTCTCTGGTGATGACATCAAGCGTGCTCTGCAATCTCTCTGCCTGGAGGATGTCTCCCCTGAGGTTAATCTGCACTTATCTGAAACACAAGTTTCGCTTGCGAGCACATCGGGCAGGGCTTTGTGCGGTGCTGATAGATCGGCATGTATAGATCCCATTTCAAAGAGCCCCTTATCTCCTCTGATTTATTATTTTGAGTTCTAATAAAGCCTTTCTTCGAAGATAACACGTCTTTGGTGTCTTCTGGCATATCCACTTAAGGTAAAAAGTCAGATAGCCCAAGCTCACAGTTCAGGCAAGTAAGAAGATTTTTTCAAAAATTAAAAAAAAAAAAAAAAAGAGCAATCTGCTTCACAAGAACAAGAATTTTAACTTTGATTACCTTGATCCTTTTACACTGATGAAGTCCTAAATAATCCTAGATGCTTCAGTTGACACCAATAGACATGAATATTTTTTTATACTGATCAGGAAATAAAATGTTTATTTTAAGAAGTGAAGCAAGCTCCACCAATAATTTTTAATAGTTTTTTTTTTTACTTCTTTACATCTTACAAATACTGGTTCATTCCAGAAGCATTTTGGACTTCTGCTTTGTTTCCAGATATAACTCAAAATTTACAGTTTGAAATCTGGATCCATAGGCCCTGAGATTTCTGAAAGATATGATTTCAGAATCAAAATATCTTGCATTATTTTCAACAGGAAAATGCATTAAATTTCATTAAAATCATCTTCAGAATATATCAAGAAGATATTTGGATAAGATTTTAAAATGTCGGATCACCTTTATATTTTACTAGGGGGTTGGAGTTTTTTTCATCTGTAATGGTGCATTACACAGAATGTTTGAATTTATCTTAAAGTTAAGGAACAATTATCCTTACAAGGAAAGCATGCTATAAATTATTAAAACATAACATGAGAAACTGTCTCATTTTAGAATTTATTTTTCTCTAGAAACTAAATTAGAGCTGGTATGCCAGTTTCTTCAAGGCAATAGTATGCAATTCTTTTATCATATTTTTTGTTTTTATCATTTTAGATTTCTGCATTCTATTTTTTAATGTGATGCAGAAATCTCAAGGACAGCTGTTTTCCTCAGTTGTGGTCTATGAATTTGCAAACATCACTGCAAATTTGAGCATTAATAGACCTCTAACTCAAATACTGGAGAACTCTCCAGTATATGGGGTTCATCTAAGTTTGACACTAACTTTCTAAATTTTCTGTCTAATAACTGAAGAAATACTGGGAACTACACGTGCCCACCTCTACTTTTAACACATCTTTTACCATGTGAAGAAAAATTCTGTAAAAATAATATATAAAAAATTATATACAGGAGCTGTATATAGCAGACATGAGTATCAGACTATTATGCTATTCAGATTATCAGACTTGCAGGATCTGTAGAAACTCCCTGGGAGATTTTACTGTCCAGACAGTTATCAGTCAAATGGAGAATATTTTCCTTTCCTTTCTGGTAAAAGTCTAGTGTCAACCTTGTTTCTACTGATTTGCTACCTTCTCATTCTGCTTTTTTTCCTTGGGCTCTTACACTCCTTCATGTCAGCATTTTTCTTTTAAATCATGAAACACCATGAGTCTAAACAGTTTTACTTCTGCCTGTCTTTTACATCCTTTCTCTTGCAAGGTTTAATTTGCATGGTCCATCACAGTTAAACATTTTTTCTCATTAAAGGTAAGCCAAGGTCACACAGCAGGGCTGCACCAAAATGCACAGACAAAGGGCATAGGTAGCTGAACCCCAGCACTGTAGGTCACACAGAAGGCATATCAGGTCCCAGAGGCTCAAAAGTCCTCTCAAAGTGTCTCTTTACCTGATTAAAGGGGAAGGTAAGATCAGGTAATCTCCTACCTCATAGACTTTTAAAATAGATTATATTGAAGGAATAATTCAGGTCTTGATGTGACTCCTTTTTTTTATTTTCCCATCTATCAGGCCTCATTCAGAGAAATCCACAGTCCTAGGAAATATAGTCTTAACAATGCAAACAAGAATATTACAAGAAGTGATGATATGTGCAACAGAAAATTAGAGGAGAAATGATACATAATAGCTCCTAATTAAATTCTAACCCATGCTGTGAAAACATGCTTCCATGTTCCAGGAGAATATAAGGTTGACAAAAGGGTTGCCTTACACTGACTTTAGGCTGTCATGAGGCATTCTGGCCTATACATGAAATAGGAAATTCACACAAAGTGTATATAAAATGAAGGAAAATGGGCTCCAGAACTCTTATATCAGTACTATCTTTTCTTATCTCATTAATATAGGACTCAAAAAAAATCCGATTTCTAATGGTAACATAATTGATTTTGAAGCAACCTGCTATGTCATTTGGGAAAACAGCTAAGACTTTCCAAATCCTTGTTCAAAGCTCCTTGAATTGACAACATGGTTGGGCTTAATTGAAAGGTCAGATAGAATACTAAAAGAGACATACAAAATGGAATCTATCAAAAGTATTTTAGTTTGTTCTCTTTCTGACAATCAGCAAATTAAGAACATTTCTTGTGTCTTTTGGTGTTTTAGTCTTATACTTTTAAGATAAATAATATTCTTTATTTTTATAACAAATTAGCAAAAAACATTTCAGACACAAAATTAAAAACAACCTGTTAGCCAAATACAACTATTTTTGTGTTTAAATAACTTCTAGCTTTACTATGTCCTTTTTGAATAAGTAGTCTTTATGTTTCTCCAGATTTTCATACAGCTTAGAGAACTGGGATATTTCTTTAGATATTCTCAAATACCTTTTTTTAATATGCAGGCTTAATGACATTATGCACCAAAAATTTAGAGGCCTGCATTACATGGACTAGACAATGCCTTGTGTTATTTTTATGATTCAAAATCTGTTGATTAGTCATGACTTGGTCCTTCTCAATTAAATATTTTGATATTGCTAATTTCCCAATATTTAATAGCAGTCACAAGAGTTAGTAGTGTGGTGGTTCCTTGCTGTTTCATCCACATGCATTAGATGAAATTATTCCAAGCTTTAATAACTGGCAGTTATTGTTTCTATATTAAAAATGGTATATTTGTTACAGTCACATCAGTTAAAAACTCACTCTTAGATGACAGAAGAAATGTCTGAAAAGAGGGAGGATACTTATCTTTTATTACTTTCCATCTCATTATTGGAACCTATCTTTTGTAGAACTGTTTTAGCAATGGGAGCCACACATAATTACATAAAAGTTCGACGACTATATTTCAGATAAATATTCTAGTTGATCTCTTTGTTGTCAATGGAAAGTAACTGTAGTATCAGCACCTCTCTGTATTTAACTACTGAATTCCTTGATCTGTTAGGTCTGTCCTAATATTCTGAGCTACTGCAGTTTTTACGTATATAAACATGCATAAAGGACAGAAAAGACTATTAAAAACCCTAAAAAATTCTTTGACAGTTACCATTTCAGCTAAGCTTCTATGTGAGTCTTTGTAGTTCTTGTGGGATAAGTTCTGTGAATGAATGTCTTCCTTTGTAAAGCAGTCTCTTTAACAGAGCTACAGTTTTACCCTCTATGTTTTCTTGTGGGAGCAATCTTTCTCACTTCTATGTATACTTTACTCTTACACATGGAAATCTTCATGGAAGATGTATTGTTCAGTTTTACCTTAGAAACAAGACAGATAGCAACAACCATGACTCTCTCCAGACAGCCTTGTGTTTAACATTTAGGCAAAACTGTATTTTCTCAGTCTTAAAGTTTGAATTGGGAGCCATTAAAAAGAGAATATTTCTAAGCCTTACTTCTGGTAGTAAAAGTTAATCAATTTCTATGAATGATAAGGCAAAGAGTTTGTACAAGAGTGCACTGTATCTTATTTCATTATTAAAGGTAGGAGTCTGAATTAAAGTATCAGCCTTCCTGCACAGTTCAGAGTACAGCAAATGAGTGACAGAACTAAGAATAAATAAACTGGAAGTATCTCAAGACATTGCATGGTTATGGTGCAGCACAGTGTATGTTTATCTCTGGAGATTTTGAATTCAAGCTTCAGGCATTAACATAAATCTTTTTAATGTTCCTGAATAAAACTTTTGAAGTCCTCTGACTTCCTAACATCGCACTGGATATGTTGTCATTAAGTGTGCCATTATAAATGTGGTCGAATAACAGACTTCTCAGAATTTTACTATCTTTTTCATGGCTCTCAAGGAATAAAGAAAAATCCCATAACTTAAATAGATTTAGAAGGCCTTTGAAATATCCCATCAGAGCATAATTAGACTTTAAAAGTTTTTTATGTCTATAATACTTCTGATTTGTTTAGTTAGAAATCTTAGAAAAATTCATACAAAGTGTTTTGAAGAAAATCTGGCCATTTGCTAGACATTTCCAAAAAGTGGGGATAAAAAAGAAAAAAGGAGATTAATCAATAGCTCAAGTTAAAAAGGGAAAATTTGAACCAAACAAACAACCCCCACCCCAGCCAGCCAACCAAGAAAAAAAACCACAACCACAAAATCACAATGTTTTTCCTAGGTTTACAGAACACTATTTGACAACCATCAGTCTTGTGGCCTCAGCCCACGAAGGGTTTTCTGCTGATATCCTCTTTAAACCACTCACACAACATTTATTCAAATAAAGAGGATGTTCTAAATGGCCAAGTAGGCCCAGAACCCTGAAGAATCTGGATCCTTATAAGTTTCCTAAGGTTTGTTAAAAAAATTCAGAGTATTTAATGAATCAATTAAGATACATTATTTTAGGTACTCATAAAAAACTAAAGAAGCACATCATAACAACTTATGATTGCTAGAGTAATTAATTTCCAGTATGTTTAGCAAATTATGAGCACATAAGTATATATCAACATTTCAGGTTTATTTTTTTTAATTCCCTCAGTTTTCCAAAATTGCTCACATAAAGAAAGTTTATTTTACCTCTATTCAGGGAAGTCTTCCAGAATTAAGTAATATTTAAAACAAAGGAGAGTTCAAAATCACACAGGAAAGTTCCTATAAATCATGTCAGTGAGTGTATGCTATGCTGACGTTATTCTTGTTCTTCCAGGAGGAGCTATCATTCCTCCAAGGGCTTGGTTATACTTCACAGTATTGCCCTGGGTAGTGAGTGACAAGATATTAAAACCACTCAAAAGAAGGTACTGAAAGTTTTGATAAGTCAGACTAGTAATGGACAAAGACCAGCCTTAAGTGGCTTAACATGTATCTTATCACGTTGTGTGAAAGCACATCCTGTGCCTGCCAACAGTCACATTTTATTTTGCAGGTAATGACATTGGATAAGACAGAAAATACCCTTCTGTTGGAACCACTTCTATCCCTTGTAGCACTTCCTTCAAGCAGCCATGAGGAGAGTGGCAAATTCCTCTGAGTGTGGGAGACAGTGCAAGGGTCAGCTGAAGGAATGCCTGAATGCCAGTGCTGGAGAAGGTGACAATGACAAGATTCTGCAAGACCATAGCATTTTTTGTAGACGTCATTTGAAACCAATAGGTCCATCACTATTGGTACTGTTGTATTTTGATCTACTTGCCTACTCATGTAAATTCATTCTATAATTGTCAGGGAGCACTGTTCCCACTTTAAATGTATGTATTTATATATTGTTGACAATTTAGTATAAGTGAAATTCATGATCTCGTGTATCCTGACACATCTAAGGCCTCAATCTGACTTTATTTTATTTTTAGCATCCCACAATGGTATGTCATAGATTCTCAACACCACGGGTTTAACATATAAGTGGTGTTTAGCAGCTTTGCCTCATGCCTAATGTTAGAAACAGTTTACAGAGTTAACATTCCATCAAAAAGAAAAAAAGCTTAGGTCTGGACCCATTTGTCCTGCATCTTGCTTAGCTACCTTATGGTTTCAGATTTGTACCTTAGCAACCTTAGTTTATTCAGGATGAGACTGCACTGGGATAAGATACCATCTACTTTTAAGGTTTTTATTTGACAGATCAGAGAGGGGTGCTGTTTCCAAACCTAATAACTGTTCTGGTCTGAACTTCAGAGGATGAAAAAGTTATTGGCATTATAGTCCAGCCAGCTTACTCGCTGCTCTGAAACATGGATTTATGTGTTTCCTTTTCCATATGTATTTTATGCTTTGCAGGTGGTACAGCTAGCCTGCTTCCAGTACCTTCAGCAACTAAACTTACTTAGCATGACATTCCTAGGCTGCCTGAAATCTGTGTATTTCACAGATCATACTGGACACCTGAACATTATATTAGTTATATATTATATTAGTGCTCAAGTCAGTTTGCAAATGATCCTAATCCATTATTTCCTATAAAATGATCAAACTATCTAGTCACTTTCCTAGTTTATGTGGTAAAATGTGTTTTATGGGAATACTTTCCTATTTTTTTTTTAATTCAACAAAACATCAAGTTTGCCAGAAGGTTTCTTGTAGCATGTGTAAATAATAAAAAAAGGGATTTTTCTGTAGCCCTCATCTGTTAAAGTTACTACTGTTGTGACTGCTTTAATAACAAATATATACAATTTACAGATACTTTTACATGTAATTGCATGAAATATATATCCTACCATTTTAAGTACACCTGTTTTCACTTGTAGGAAATATTCCAATACAAGGACCTACAGAAATAATCTACACCCTAATTAAATCAATAAAATCTCCATAGGGATAGATTAATCAACAAATAATATGTTCTAACATGAACATGAATATTTCCTTTTATTAAGCAAGTAAGTTTATTCTGACAGGAAAAAAAAAAATCACTGACATTTTTACTACACTATTTATTTTAAAAGGGAAGTAACAGTTTCCCTGCTACTTAGGTCATTATCAGTATTTCACTTTACAAACCTGTTTTCTGAGAAACCCAAATTCTGTTATAACTGAGCACTTGAGATTAAGATGCAGAAAAAAATAAGATATTTTGCTTTGTCACATTTAATGTTCATTTTATGTAAGCGGCATGCTTACATTTTGATGTTTCTACTTAAAAAAAAACCCTAATAAATTTTGGATTTGCTTTAGTTTTTCTTAAAATATAAATCTTTGTAATTTCTATTTTTCTTGTTGCTATCAAATAAAGTCCTTCACTTCTATAATATAAGAGCCACCAGCTTCCCGTTTAAAAATGTTAACAAGCCGTACACTTATAAGGGAGAAAAATAGAGGGGAAATTATTTCTATTTCTAGTCTATAGGAAGCATAATTTCAATATAATTTGCCTATGCCTTAAGTATATTCCCTTCCTCCATCTGGGTAATGGTGTGGTGTGTTGACCTTGGCTGGTCACCAGGTGCCCACCAAGCAGCTTAATCTCTCACCCACTTCAATAAGGCAGAGGAGAAAATATGATGAAAATCTCATGGGCTGAGGTAAAGACAGGAAGAGATCACTTACTAATTACCTCACAGGCAACACAGGCTCAGCTTGAAGAAATTATTTGAATTTATTGACAATCAATTGCATATGGGGATAGTGAGAAATAAGAACAGACCTAAAAGCGCCTTCCTCCCTACGCCCATCATCCTGGGCTCAACTGCACTCACTGCTGTTCTACCTCCTCTCTCCAAGTGGCACAGGAAAGTGGAGAATGAGAGTTAAAGTCAGTTCTTAATGGTTTTTGTCTGCTGCTTCTTCGTCCTTCCACTCTTTTTCTGCTGCAGCATGGGATCCTTCCCATGGGATACAGTCTTCCATGACTTTCTCCAACATGGGTCCTTCCTACAGGTCTGCAGTCCCTCAGAAACTGGCTGCTCCGGTGTGGGACCTCCATGGTGTCACAAGTCCTGGCAGCAAACCTGCTCCAGATGGGGCTTCCCATGGGGTCACAGCCTCCTTCAGGCATCTTCCAGTTCTGGCATGGGGTCCTCCATGGGCTGCAGGTGGATCTATGCTCCACCCTGCACCTCCATAGGCTGCAGAGGCACAGGTGCCTCATCATGGTCTGCACCAGGGGCTGCAGAGAAATTTCAGCTCCAGCACCTGGAGCACCTCCTCCCTTGGCTTCATTGACCTTGGTGTCTTCAGGGCTGCTTGTTTTCTATTTTCTCACTTCTCTGTCCTGGCCAGTTGCTCTGTCACAGTTTTTACTCTTTCTGAAATATGATATTCTAGAGTTGCTACCAATGGGGCTGACTGGCCCAGCTTTGGCCGGAGATGGGTCCATCCTGTGGCAGGTAGAAACTGGTTCTGTCTGACATTGGGTAGTTTTTTAGTGCCTTTTAACAAACCATTCCTGCGGTACCCCCACTACCAAAACCTTGCTGTGGAAACCCAATACACAGAGCCAGGATGTGTTTTTGGCAGAAGGTGACTCTCTTGTTCCCTCTGTGAAGGACAACCAAAGTTCCCTTCTGTTCTTACCCAAGCTTTTCTCATGTTTGTACTCCTGCTGAGGTATCTCAAAGAAGGAAAGATATCTATCAACCTAAAAGATTCTTTAGAAGTCCCCCACTTAAGCAACTAGATTAGGAAAGAAATGGCAGGAGTGGGGTGTTGGTTTGGGGTTTTTTTGTTTGGTTTGGTTTGTTCTGTTGGGGTTTTTGGGGGCAGGGGTGTGTTGGGTTCTTTGTGGAGAAGAATTATTTTTCAATATTGTTGCCTCAGTAAACATTCATCCTGTGGTAGACCTGCACTGAGTATGTGGTTGTGCTATGAGCCTGCTACCTCCCAGCTGAGAGCAGTTGCAGGATGTGTCCTGATGAGGACAAAACAGTGGAAGTTCTATGAGTTCCCCAGGTTAAAAGTCTCAGTTCAAGTTCTGGATGAACATTCAACACAGAGCGTTCTTTTTTTTTGATTTGTTGAATTAATCAGACAAAGGTGGTGATTAAAAAACAAAGAAATAGTGAAATATTAAAGCCACAGAGAGAGCTGTAACAAGGGGCTGGCAATAGAAAGCAGATGTCAAAGGAGAACATTGCCAAGAGTCAATAAATAAATAAAATTATATATACAATTATACTTCAGCCAAACCATTACATTTACCACATTTTTAAAATTGTGTCCTATTCAGCTCTTCTTCAGATTCCGACCACAGTGGATTCTTTGCACATGTAATTCAAGAGAGTATTTTTAAAACATAATAGGAAATAAGTATCCAAATTAAAAAAAAAAGAAAATAAATAGGTAATAGTACTATGAAAGCCATTAGAATAACTGAAATTAAAAATATACACAAATTTCCTGCTACAAAACCACATCTTTTTTTGTCAAAAGGAAAAATACATTTAGCTTTTATTGTAAGAGCAAATTAAATTAAACCATGTTTCTGAGTTCTGGAAAACTTTTAAGGCAAAAGTCATTTGCTGTGTTTTGTTTCATGTACCTGTTCTAACAGCTGTGGTGAGAAGTTACAGTTTCATTAGCTTTCATACATTTCTAGTAGAATTTGATGTAAATTAGTGTTTATTTTCAGAAGCAACAATTCTAATAGATTTTGCACAAATCTTAGGTTGAAAGAGATAAAGCGACTACATGATGTTTTTAAAGTCAGGCCAGCCTTCACATTTGTAAAACAAATGGCAAAAACAGCAGCAACAAGGAGAAGGAGAAGGAGAAAAAATGAGCAGCCTAGAACAGCATAGGCATGATGAATAAAAAATTCTGTGCCTTAAGTGTAAAAGAAAGGTCCCAGAGAAACAGCTGTGGCTATATTTATAGCTTGTTCAGTGAGCAGACCTGAGCAGATTTCCAGGCTCACAACCCTGGTAGTCATTCCTTTCTATGTTCATTTTGTCCTTAAAGGGAAAGGCAAGGCCGCTGACAAGGTACCCAGTACAAACAGTAAGGAGACAGATGGAGCTCAAGGCTGACTTTGCTCCTTCGTTTGTGTTTTTAGCTTCACCCCCTGCTGAGATGTGATTCTTCTGCCTGAGTAGGTCTGGATGTGTCCCTCAAGTCACAGGGGAACTGACTGGCTGAAGAGCAGGACTGTGGGACCTAGCTTGTCATTGCAGGATCTAGGCAATTCAATGAGGATGGGTACCACAGATTTTTTTAGTGTCACAATGTCTGAGGAATTGTCCTGCAGCCTTCTTGGATATCTGGAGCCAAAGTCACTGAAAAGATATTTAGGAATTTTAAATTAACCTTTTAATAGAGATGCTCCATACTTACATTACTAATGCAATTAGTAATGCATTACTTACATACTATGCAGTGCTTCTGATACTACCTGTTAGACCTCTGTTGGACTCCGTGTGCTTTTTTGGGTGATTTAATGGGTGGAAGAACGCCTTCACTATTTCTTGAGAAAAGGCCCCATTGCATTAGAAGGAAAATATGCCTATAAATTCTGTTTGAAGGAATAATTTTTGAATAAATCTTAAATTTAAAAAAATACAAAAGATAAAAGAAATCATTATTTCTGGTATCTTGAGTCATCTCAGCAAGCAGTTTCAAAATAAGGATGTGAGCTACACTTAGGCTACCAAAAATATTGTTGTGAATAGACATATTCCTTATCAAATTGCACTAATTGTGTATGTTTTGAAAGCCTGGTGCTGATGGTTTTTCCAACCTAAAATTTACAATGGAGTACTTGAAAATATTTTGGTATTCAGCTTTCAAAATCTAGTTTTAGTTGTCCATAGTATACTTATTACTACTGAGGTGTAATTAAGGATGAAAAAAATTTGAAGTTTGAACGAGTGTAACCATGTTACAAATTAAGTATATTATTAAAATTAAGTACTTTGACATTAGAATAGATAGCCCAACTTCCAGAATGTGTATGCACTGCTTGTACTTGACTAGGTGCTACTTCATAGCAAAGGCAAGAAAGCCTTTGCCTGGTAACCACTGGCTGATACAACCTGTACAACTTGCAATAACTCAATATTCTTCAAAATCTTAAAGATCACACTAAGCAAACAGATGAAGCTCTATAAGTGATTTTCAGAGAGGTAAAGTTAACTCAAGAGGTTCAGATGGCTCAGATGTGCAGTCTTTTGAGAATGAAGGGACATTCTCCTATAGTTATTACATTTTGCTAAACATTTCACTGAAAATAATAGTATTTCTTATAAAATAAACCTCTAAATCAATTTTTTGTCTTTAACACCCAATGTATCAGATTCCTTCTAAGGTTTTTTATTTTATTCTGAGAAGAGTCAGCTGAAATTCACAGCCAAGGTACATAAGTTCTTCTTTTACATACTTTGAATTATAGAGTGTTCTTTAGGAAATGCTTGCCAACATTTAAGCTTCCAAGAGCACCCATAAATTTTTCAGCTATAAAGCAAGGAACTTTTCTTCATGATGAGTACAACTTACTATTTTAATATTATCACTTCATATCTGACCTAATTAAATTCCATCATATACTACTTAAATTATAGCTGTATAACCCCTCATGTAAAGTGCTAACATAAAATCTATCCTATAAGGTTGATGCTCAGTGTTACTGTTGGCTGGAAACTTAAACAGAATGTATTTCAAAGAATAATGCTTCAACAGAATAGAAACCTTTTTAGTGTTGATTCTGATGACTATTGCAACACAATGGTTTCTTACTCCTGAGAAATAACAGAATAAGTTTCTGACAGACCTAATCAGAGACATCAGAAGAAAAGAATAAGAAAAACAGGTAGGGTGAGTAAGATTGTAAGGATTTGTTTCCTGTTACAAGTGAGGGAAAAAAAAAGATCTTTCAACAATGTTTTGGTTTGTTTCATTTTTTTTCATAAATTCCTGTAGAAGTTTTTGTCTTCAATCAAAAAAAAAAAAAAAGAAAAAAAAAAGGAAAAGGCAAAACCAGAGAAGCTGTTGACTTTTGGTTAGTTTCATTCACAGCTCCTGTGCAACAACGATGGTAAGGTCCAGAATGAACAGCTTTCTGTTAAGATGGTAGCTGGTTAAAACCAGAGGGTGTTTGAGAGGCATTATAGATACCAATGTTGCTTATATCTTCCAGCAGAAAGTTTGTAAATCTGCAAATTTTCCTTCTGGCCTGATTATTCTGAAACTGGTGGCACCTTTAGGATACAACTGGACTCAGGCCTTCTTGCTGTCTCACTGGAAACCTTGATACTTTGGAAGTCTTGGATAAGTCCACTGTTCTAAGGATTATGAAGCTGCTGCTCCACTAGAAGCCAGTCTGTCCTGGAAGTCCTAATCTGAATATGAAAATGTTTAGACTTTTCAATAATTTTCCATAATACTTAGCATCATAAAACAGGAAAGCTTGTTTCTGATTAACCCTGAGTTCTGCAGCTGAACAACAATTTGCAAGCAAATTAAAGGCAAGAAATGTACCACAACATTGAGTCTTGCAATAAGCCTCACAAAATCCATTTGAACAAATTTTTGCTTGGAATGAAGACAAAATTCAAAAGCAAGATACAAGGATTATTTTTAACTTGTCCCATTATATTTTATGTATGCGAGAGAAGATCTTGCTGTTATAAGGTGAAATACGTGTATATTGCTAGCATTAATACTTGGTTTTCTTCCTTCTGCATTGATATTCAAGTTAATAATGTATCATTTTAATATTTATTTTAATTTTATTTACATGTTTAAATAAATAATGCCTGAAACAGAAATACAAAGCTAACATTTACTATTTCTCTGAGTAGTCAATAATAATGTTTAAGCTCTTAAATGCCCTGTGGACTATTATCAGTATGTAAGAAAGCATGAAAGTATCATTTTCTGGCACAAACATTTAATGCTGTAGATTTGGGGAAAATGTGTTTTTCTGTAAATACAGATGAAACAAAGTAAATACCCTGAAAATCACTTCAGTGCAACATGAACTACAAGCAAAACTACTCCAAATATGGAATTACCAGTTGAGAATTCTGTTTCAAGTAGTAGGAATACTGTTGGGCGCTGTATACTCCTGCACAAAACTTATGATTCACTTCCCTATCTCCTTTCTTTCACATACACACGCACACACACGCTTACTTCTAGTTTCTTAAGTTTTTCTAGGACAGAGTGTATAAAATGGACAGTTTTGTAGTAACACCATAAATCCTTTCCCAGCGTCTCACAAATTGCAGGTTAGGAATTTCCTGTTTGGACCCTGAAGTTGGCTCAGCTGGCCAGAGCATGGTGCTTGCAACACCAAGGTTGTGTGTTAAATCCCTGCATGGGCCATTTACCTAAGGCCTGAACTTGGTGGGTCTCTTCCAATGCAGAATATCCTCTGAATCTGAGAAAATACAGCATTTTTTTTCTATGCAAGAGGCCTCGGTGGATTATTTTTAGTAACTTTACTCTTACTTTTCATTTCACATACATTTTAACCATGAAGTCTTCTATAGCAGTAACTTCCACAGCTACGAGAAGTTATTTTTCTCATTTTGAAACTGCCTTGTTGTTATTGATTTTTTTTCCTTGCCTTTGAAGGGACAACATGTGCCATCTTACCTTCTTTGCTGTCCAATGACAGCAAAGAATCCCACTATTTATTCCCTCAGTTGTGTCATTTCCTTTTCCTAGTTTAAAGCCTTTTCACATATCCTTTTCTGCAATGATGATCATAGGCAAGTGAAATTATGAAGCCAGGGGAAAGACCCTGAAATTATTAGCCCACTCAAACTTCAGTCTGAAAGAAGTCCAATCAATCTCTACAACTGTACTAGAGATTTTAATGCCAGACAAAGATAAATTTGCTACATGAAATATGAATATGACTAGCTGGAAATAAATAAAAAGTTTTCATACCACAACAGCTCTTTGAAATTATCTTCCAACAAGTGCAGACACAAATAATAAACAAACAAACAAAGCTAACACCTTTAAAAAATCAATATGATTGTGAAAGGTAAAAGGTGATGTAGTGCCTAAAGCAGTGGAGGAGTAAAAATATTCTAGCTCTGCATCACAGTCTTGTAAATGTTAAAATCTGGGAATTATTTTGCTATGTTAATTTGATATAGTCTGCATCATTATTATTGTTATTGTTATTAATGCTGCCACGAATAATCCACTGTTAGTCTGCTTTTTTATCACTAAACATTCATTATCCCAGAGGCTACTAGATGATAAAGATATATTTGTAGAGATGTTCAAATTAGAATTGTCTATAAAAGAAATTCTTTGCAAGTAAATGAAAGATTTCACCTTCCAGGTATGTTAATTTTGCATTTCTTATGAGCATTAAACTCAACTAAAAAGAAAAAAAAACAGTAAATAAAACAAAGTAATAAAAGGTGTTCTTGAGTTTTATGTAAGACATAAAAAGTATCAGAAAAGTACTTAATGCCTATATTTTGTTTGCTCCAATATTCTCAGATTTAGTTCATACTCTTTAATGGTTTTTGTGGGAGGAAAATCAGCCCTGGTTTATAGCCTTTGCTGCCAACTTTGAGCCTGAAGGAAATTTTTACAGCTGAGTTATAAACTCCTAAATATCAGCATTTATAATGGCAAGGTTGACAGACCTTTAATTTCAACACTAGCCAGTGACAGTATAATAATTTGAAAAAGATAATAATTTCACTGAGGTCAAAATCAAGTTTAAAAAATGTGCCTGGATTTTGCTAGCCCACAAGTGCACATATATATCCTTAATTGCAACCTCACCTAATTTAGGGCTGCCTAAAAAAATATAATACTTTGAGTTTTTAACTATATCATTATACCCAAATATTTCCTTGTCCTGACATTTTCTGGCCAGACTATAGTCAAAATCCTGAATGTGTTTTTTATGTAATCTTGACTGCTTGGTTTTGGATCTCCTGCTATTTATTCTTCTGCTTCCTTTCTGTATAAATAGAGCATATGGTAATTTATTGAGTAATTAAGAGTTATAAAACATGTAAGTCACACACGCATTTAGTCATAAAAACACCCTCTTCTTTACTACATCATGTGGCATAATCTTATTGATGTTACTGCCATTTTTCCTTCTACAGCTCCCACACAACTTTCTAGTTTCCCCCTCATTTCATCACCTCCAGGGTAGTGAGCCTAAAAGCATCTTAGGTGAGGCAATGCCCTGTCTGGCTTTTGGAGAGCTGTAATGCTGTTCTGAATGCTGGCAGAAATATCAACATAGATCTTACTAATAACCTCTAGTCCCCTCAGACAGACACATGTTTCCCCACTAAAGATTCAAAGAAGCTTTCCTAGCTGTCCCTAACCATATGAAACATTCTTCTATGCCAACGAAATAAAATCTGACACCTCCTTGAGTGTCTCTGTGCATTTTTCCAGGCAATAGATGATTTTTTGAGACATCCCAGTTCACTCATTAGGAGTGACATCTCTGATTATGGACTGCCTTGATTTTACCTGTCTCAGCTATCAAAAGATAAAATGCAGAAAAATCTTTTTATTGGAAATAACCCAAACACGCAAAGAAACTCCATATAATTATAAAAGGCATGTGTGGGTTAGTGAAACAATGCTTCTCCTTGTCTACTTACACAAAGATCTTATCTAAAAGATACAGTTCTCTGTGTGCATTCTGTTGCCTTGTTGTACAGATTCCTGGACTCTAGGTCAAAGACTCTTCCTCTAGTGAGCCTGAGAGATGGACAGGTCACAATCCAAGGAACTTGAACAATGGAAACTCTTGTCATTACTGTTAACATGTTTTTTCCCATTTCCCTTCTTTTGGGTTTTGATTTTTCTTATCCTAGTTTAGGAATAATTTCTTCTTGTTGTTTTGGGGGTTTTGTGAGGTTATTTTTTGTATTCAGAAGGAGGGCTTTTTTTTTTTTTTTTCCCATGGAATCTACCTTTCTAATTCAAATCTTTCTTTAAAGAAAAAGGCTTTAAAGAAAATGACTATTGCATAGTCATACTAGGTGTGGAAATTTATCACACTATTCTTATGTTTTTCAACATTCAAAGAGATCAAAAGGCTTTAAAAAGCAGGACTACCTGCTTTTGTAACGTTATTAAATCATTCTTTTTTGGTACTTGTCTGATTTGAAAAATCTAAAGTGTAAGCCAACTTCTTAGACAAGTATATAAATACAGATGTATCTACAGTTTTTTTTAATGTATTGAGAAGAACAGTTTTTGCTACTTTTTTGGTGTGGATTTGGTTGTTTTTCTTTTTTTGGGTTGTAATATATATGAAAAGGACATTAAAGCTCTTCATTAACATTAGTTTAGATAGTTTAGGATAGATTTTTTGTTCAATCAAGTCAGATGGAACTAGAAATAATATACTAGAATTTGCTTATGCTGTCTTAGACCAGTTGCAAGACAATGAGACAGCAAAACAAGAATCTGGACTAGAACAAAACTTGAGAATAAGGCCACACATCTCCCCAGACCATTTACCAGCCACTGCTGTGGCTGGTAAATGAAAAGTTAGATTCTTTTGCTTGGGGACAAAGTCTAGAGGATTTAAGTGAATGTCTAAGGTTTTCAAAAGTACAAATCTAAACAGTTGAAATTGATGGACCCCTGTAAATTTATGACACTGTAAAATTTCATTCTTAAGGAAATTTTTTAATGGTTGATTTTGTTGATAATTTTTCTACTCATTCAATCACCCACTATTGAGAATTGCAAGAAACTTCAATAAGCCCCAACCCCCCAGGCTTGTCTCTTTTTTTTTTTTTTTTTTTGTTATTCAAGGTGACTTTGGAAAATTCTGTTGTATAAATAATAATTAAATATCAAAGGAGATTATGAAATAGCAATGAAAAAGGTATCAACTGAAAAATTGTGCTCTCAAACAAAAGCCTCTTTTGAATAAACAGGTTAAGGAAATCAGATACATATGCCTTTGCCTTAGATTCAGGAACAGGTAAAAATACACAGTCAAGATATTTCAACTTTCACCACTTTTATTTTTATAACAGAACCATTTTAAGCATTAAAAAAAAAAAGCAAACTTACTTTAAAAGATTTCATGAAGCTTCTATGACATTACAAACCTGTGTGAGGTGTTTGCACTCTTCACCCACAGAATAGATATATGCCTGCTCAGACAATGAATATTTTAAGATAAAAGATTTGTCAGTAGATAGTAGAATGTAGTTAATGAAACAGTTATTCTTACTTGTGAACAATAAAGCAAATTTTCTTTTCTTTTACATTTTTGGGTACTATGTTCTCATTTAGAAAATGTCTGTTCTGCAGGTTGTTCCTGTCTTTCCTTGCATCCCTTGCCCATATTTCATTGCATTTGAACAAAAACAATGTGAACCAATCAATAAAACAAAACTCCCCTATAATCAGATAAAAAAAATATTTATGTTTTTATTTGGAGTATTTTTAAATTAGTTTAATATGATTTCTAGCCAAGAGTTTATCTGTCTGATAAGAAGAATGGAACATTTGGGCTGAATTCTTCCTTATCAAAGTCAGCTTTTTTCATTACAAACCTATTGAAGGAAGAAAAATTAAAATAATCTAAACACGTCTTTCACTTGCTTACACTACTTTATACCTTTAACTGATGGCAGCGGGGTTATTCCATCTCACAAAAATCTTGCATTAAAGTACATGTACTGAAGTACATGTACTGGCAAGCGTAAACATGAGAAAACAGAGGTCACTTTGCTTATCAAAGAGCATCATTCCTATGTCCCTAGTAGATACTGGGCAATTTCTACTGCTGTCAATCTATCACCTTTCAAGTGTATTAAGCACCTATTTAGGAAAGGAAAAAATAATAATAAAATTTCTACTGAAAATGGCAACTGCATTAAGCAAAATCCTTCATGACCTTTTTTAACTTTTTTCAAAGTACTAACTTTCTTCTCAATAAAAGAAATAAATATTTACTTTAATCTAAATATGCTTCAAATTTCCTAACTCTTGGCTTGCACTGCCTCTTTGCAAGTTTTTCATACCTAAATATGAGAACCTTTTAAACCACCCATAGCATCTCAACTTTGAGCATATAATCCTCAATTTCAGTCTAAAATTTTAGTATTTTCATGCTACTTAATACAGTTCTTTTGTGGCATATAATGCTACATTGGATGCAGTTAGTATAACCTAAAATGAAATGGAATATTGGTGAATTAATACTCTATTAATAAATAGATGATGACAGGGTGGTTTGGAAGGATAAAGATGTCTCTAGTGTATTCAGGTTCAGACAACCTTAATGTACTTAAAGTGTAATAGTTTCTATGGTCAATGTCATGCCAAAGATGACATTTGGGCTTCACTTATTTTGACTACGCAGTGTAAACAATGAAGCAGCCTTTGACAGCTTGCTTGGTTAGAATGACTATTTATGTTTCCAACGCTGCTCCTGATTTGTAACTAGATTCCTCATCTTCTCTGGCAGCATTTAGGGTTGTATACCAATACACGTTAAATAGAAAGATGAAGACTAAAAATGAAGATATAAATGAAAATCAAGAGTGAGGTGTCTAGTTGTTATGAGATATATTATTTACTATTCAATGTTTGTAAATTTTTGTATTTATGTTTGTAAACTGATAAAGATTAGTTCAGTCCATTTACTCAATTGCTCTCTGGACTCTTAATTTGAAGTAAAGATCAGTATCTTTGCTGAGCTCCTTAGGTGCACAGAAATTAATAGGCAACTCTCTCCAAAATAATTCCTGGCCCAGTGTGCACACTGATACTGTCTGACAAATTGCTAGCTGGCCTAGGACAAAACGGCCAGCAAGCATGATGGACAACTTTAATTCTTGTTTCTTCTTAGTTTATGGTATGGACATATCTTAAGAAAGCTGTTATAGTTTTTTTTCTGCGTAAGGTGACTTCAGACATGTAGGAAAATAGATCTTTCATGTTATATTTTCTGACTATCTTCTAACAAACAAGTCTCTGACATTTCAAGAAAACACTGCAGTCATATTTATTTGGTAGATTAAATACATAAGAGCTTCTGATTTACTGTTGTTATAAATTGAGTGCTGCTTTCATGTAAGAGGCAGTAAGCAAAAAAACCTCAAACCAGCTAGAAGATCGAGTCTAGAGAAGATCGAGTCTAGTGAGAACTTTTCCTCTTTTTAATTCTTGGGTAACAGACTCATGGCTGAGCTGTGTAGAAACAACTAATCATAAAGAGTGTGCTGGGAATACTTCTGGAAGTCTTCCTGGCTGTGACCTGCCTCCTGTTCAAACTAAATGAAAATCTGCTGGGCACAGCCTGAGGTGTCACTGCCACGCACACTCAAGAGCTTTGAGACATCCATCAGGGAGCACCTGCTCCTGAGGGAGCTTCAGGTCTCACTACCCAAGCACAGGTATGGGAGTGTTCACCACTTCTCTGCAGCCCAAATATATATGAGAAGTCACATTCTAAGAAAAGCAAGCTGAATATTTGTTGTATTTGTTTTTCTCTTTTCTGGACAAAATTGAGAATGGCAATTAAGTTCTATTCTGTGGCAAAATAAAATGTGTTGCAACTAGAAGGGTAAACAGAGGAGCGTATTTCTTCAAATTTCTTGCACAATACACTTATCTTTTTTGGACTATGTTTAAAAATAAATGAATAATGAGAAAGAATTCTCTATTGATCTGTATCACTATAGATCCATCTCTCTATATCACTGTTAAACTTTTACTTACATGAAGGTTTGAAAGCTAGAAATTTCTACAGAAGTCACTATTGAATTATTTGGGCTGTCAGCTACAAGTGCAGGTTCACTTGTAGGCACATGAATGCTGCTAGAGATTTAGTAACTGGTGATAGCAGAACATCTCCAGTGCCAAAAAAGGAAAGAGTTTTCTTTGCCAAAATAAATCAGAAAGGGTCGTGTCTTCCACTTGTGTAAGTTGTTGTAGCTCAGTTAAAGTCAATGGATCTTCAGCATATTTTACAAGTGTGGGATTTCGTCCAAATTGTTTCTTCATTTCCTTGAAAAAAGGAACCCTTCAAAAGTCAGGAAAGAGAAATTTGCAAATAATTGATTAAAAAAACCTCAATAAATCAACAAAAAATAACTTAGTATTTCCTTTAGTACAAGGCGCTTTTACAGCATGTTTGATAGCTAATTGTACATAAAATTTGTGTACTAAATTTGCTTTAAATCAGGCATATATCTTCCCTACTGAATTGTAATCAAAGGAGTGAAGTGCGTATTCCAACCAAATATATGATTACTGTTTCCTAATAACTAAAACACATATTATACATTATGATTTAGAGACCTAGGAGGTATTTTGTTGAAGTTTTGTTCCAAATAACAGACATACTCTTTCCTTTCTTTAAACTTGTGTGACGTCATATCTGAAAGCAATGAAATATTTGCTGTGAAAGTTAAGTAAATACTGAGCTCAAAGGAATGCCTCCGACGTAGGCATTCAGAATCAGATTTTATTTAAGCTCAGTGTGGTGTCAAGATACCCGTTACACGTCGTTATAATTATTCATATATATGTAACTTGTTCTTTTACATTTGTAGCTGATCAAAAATTTGATTCATCATTGCACACCAAATGACAGCCAAACACAGGCATTACTTGGGTCAATATATAATTAATTGAGAACGAACATAAAAGAAAACAGATTCTTTCATCTATGACTGGGACAATATTGCATGAGTTCATATTTGGACTCTGTCTATTATAAGAGATCATAAGCCCTCAGGAGATTTGAGAAGCCAAATGTATGCACTTTCCTCATACCTCTACCTTGTACATTATGTTTTATTTCACATAATTGATATAATATTGGTACCATGATAAATTTAGTGCCATATCTTTGTAAAAAATCAGGTTTTAAGCTGATTTTATCAAGATTATGATAAAGCAATATAAAAAGAGAAAAAAATATTAACTTGTCTAATATGTAGTGGAAATTTATGCAGCCACAAGCTGTCTGTAATAAATGTTAATTGATTAGAATTTATATTTTTGGTGTTCCTCCCAGAGACTCAAGCTATTAATCTGACTTGAACACAGCCAGAATACTGTAACAATTTTTAGTCACTAAAAGCCTAAAGCGGAATTCAAATCTGTTGGAATAAATGTAATAGCTTTATCCACCTTGCAGCAGGGAGTAAGGCAGAGAGGAAAAGGGAACAAAGCAAAAGAAAACATTAAAAAAATATTGTTTATACTCAATAAATTTTAATAAAAGCCTGATGAGAATGTATGTTATGTACTGGGCTGCTACTGTAGAGCTGGATGTGACATTTCAGTAGAGGGGTGTATATCAAACAAATAGCTACCTGTGGTAATTATTGAACATTTTACTGTAAGTAGTATTCATATACAGTATTGCAGATTATTTTAAACCCTACTGAGTCAATATCAAGTATCCAAATTCTCTCCTTGGTTTGCAGTCCTTGGTATCTCTAGTAGGCTGGAGATGGCTGAAATAACGGTGTGCCTAGCTCCAATCTCATACATTTTCTTTTTCATACAAAGCTGTGGATCATTGGTGATCATGGAACCACCTCAGAGTCATATATATATCTCAGAGTTCTTCCTTCTCAGTGATAATTGTCATTCTTTCCTCTTTAATAGTTTTTAACTGAAGTTATATATGCTACAGTATCTTTGTCTAAACTAACTTTTTATGCCTCAAGGTTCTCAAAGTTTAAAAATGCAAACAAATATTAATACTAAGACTTATATATCAGTAATCTGAATTTATCAGAAGGTTTGGGTTGGGTTTTTGAAGTTGTTTGTTGTTGGTTTGTTTGTTGGTTGTCTTACTTCTTTTTAATTAATATTTTTATAAAGGTTTCCACTCTGAAACAACACGGTCAATCACATGTGAACATGATCAATCTACTGCATAGTGAAACTAAATGTTACCTTTACCTTTTTCCATTTTGTATATGTGGTTTTATTACAAGTGGCTATCATTTTATCTAGCTCACACAATTTTTTTAAATGTAAATGAAAAGTACAATACTTCACTGCACATTTAGCAGCCTGGTCTCTTCTCCTTTGCTCACAGACTTTCAAAAGGCAAGTTCAGACCTGCATTTGATACCAACACTCAGCAATAATCTACTTTCCTTATCGGTACAAAGAAGTAGGACGGGTTATTCTTTCCCATAAACCTGTGAAATTGAAGAAAGAGCACAGGTCTAAGAAAGTATTCAGGGGTGAGGTGCAGTATCCCAGAGGAAATGGTGATGTGCAGCAGCAGTCCCAGGGTGCTTGCTCTGAGGTGTTGAGAGGCACTGGCTCCAGCCACAGCAGTCAGGCAACTAAATACTCCCTGTCAAGTGTGAGGTGAGACATCCCCAGAGGGGAAACTGAAGGGAAAAAAAGAAACGTGTTGGTTTTGTTGGCAGGAAACAGCTGAAAAAATTGTCTTCTGTTCCTCGGTCTGACCACTTTAGTTGGAAAGTAGTGGGAGGTCAATCCCCTTCTTATTCTGAAAATTTTCTCATTTATCTCTTTTATGTCATGAAAGAATGAGTTAATTTGCTCTGTATCTGCTCTTTGGGGTGTAGTGGTCAGGGTGAAAGGCAAATTAGGGGGCTCACAATAGAGAGAAATGAGAGAATAATTTGAAGAAGAGACAGAGACAGAAAGAACATGTAAGCATGAGCTTAACAAACCAAGATAATAAGAGCATTTTCCTCAGAGAGGCAGCAGTTTGCGTTCCCTACAATTCAAGGTCTGACCCATCACTGATCCCAGGATAGCAGAGGTGACCAACAGCAGCATACACAGTAACTGCCTGAGCTCTCCTCAAAGTTTCAGGAGACCCAGGAAAGGCATCCAGGTCTTCTGCAGCCTACCATAAGAGTGTAATGAGTCATTTCCTATTAGAAAGTCTAAATGAAGTTATTGAGATTTCATCTCAATATAGGCTTCAAGAAATACATTGTTCTCATTAAACAGATAAATTGGAAGGGTAGGTGCTGATAGATAAATTTTGAAAATAAACAGTAGAATGAAAATAAAACCAAATTAAACATTTGGACATATAAGCCTTTAGCTGAGTAGACAAACTTCAAATTTTTATACTGCAGACAGGAATTCTTTTACCTGTTTAACTTGCCAGATACATTTTAGGTATTGTCTCATACACCGCAGACCTGTTGTTTACGATGTGTGAATGAACTATCTCTGCTTCTAGCATGTATTGTCCTATTATTAGAGATCACATATACCTATGTTTTTCTAAAGAAAATGCTAAATTGTGACTGTTTTTATCAACTTTCTTATGATTCCGGTCTATTGATTAATTATGAAGGCCCATGTTGAACACAGTTATGCATATTCATGGCAATGAGAATGGCTTAAAAGAATCTGGAAAAACACGTCATAGTGAGGTTGCCCACAGAATCATTAAACATGAATCATCCTTGGGTGCCTACTCAAAATTTAATTAGTGGAATGTAATTAGCATCTAATTATAATATCCCATATGAAAAATCTTGGCTGCCTTTAGCCATATTCTAGCCAAAATATGACAGGAAGCACTGCAAGTTGTAAGACATTCTTCTTTTGGCCAAAGCAAGAATTCAAAAATATGCTTGCTTACACTCTTGGATTTAACACTTACTGTTTTCATGTTATTATGTGAGGAATCATGGTAGCAAGAATCCAAAGTGGTTAAATAAATAACTACTAGAATAATGTTGTAAGTACAACCCCAGCAACGAGAGCGACATGGAGTCAGGACCATCCTGTAGGTGTCACTGTGGAGACAAACCCCCAGTGGTGTGTGACAGAAATAGCTTAAAGACCCTTCTAAATTATAATAACAATGAAATAAATCCACAAAGTGCCAAATTATTTAAAATATGAATATGATTTTTCAATAGATTTGGGCAATTTTATCTGATAAACTGACAGTGCTGTTGATTTCTCCCCTTGCTCACACAGGGTGAAAGAATAAGAAATCACCTTGAAGGCAGATTAAAAGAAATGGAAAAGGTGAGAAAATAAACAGAGGCATGGTAGATAACAACAGAGAAAAAGAAATTGCATTTAAAAAATTACTTGTTTTAGTGTTTCCATTAAATTAGAGTCTTAAAGAGCATAGTTTAATAAATGCTCCCTGCATGATATATGAGAAAACAAAGAACATCCTACTAAAATGAATCATTATATTCTAAGATAATGAAGAATTGTTTATCGGGTTTGGGTGACAAGGTTTTGGCAGCGGGAGAGCTACAGTGTTGGCTTCTGTGAGAAGCTGCTAGAAACTTACTTCATGTCCTGCAGGGGCAATGCCACCCAGCTCCCAGCTGGATCTGCCATGAACCAAGGCTAAAACAAGCAGCAAAGGTGACAGTGCCTCTGGGAGAGCAGATTTAAAATGGGACAAAACTTACTGTGCAGAAGCAAGTACGGTCAGAGAAGAGGTGAGTGAGAATGTATGAGAGAAGCAGCGTTGCAGACACCAAGGTCAGTGTGGGAGAAGGACAGGAAGGAGGTGCTCCTCGTACTGGAGCTGAGATTCCCTGGCAGTCCATGGTGCAGACCATGGTGAGACAGTGCGTGCCCTCCGAGATCCCCGGGAGAACCAACAGGCACTTGCACCTCTGAGGGACCCCAGGCAGGTACAGGTGAATGCCTGAAGGAGGCTGTGGCTCTGTGGGAAGCCCGTGCTGGGGCAAGGTCCTTGAAGGACCAGTGGACCTGTGGAGAGAGAAGCCTGCTCCAAGGAGGTTTGCTGGCAGGACTTGTGGTTGTGTGGGGAACCCACACTGGAGCACTCTGAAGGACTGCTTCCCATGGAAGGGACCCACTCTGTGACAGCTCATGAAGAACTACAACCCAGGGGAAGGACTCACGTTGGAGAAGTCTGTAGAGGACTGTCTCTTGTGGGAGAGATGCCATATCAGAGCAGGGGAAGGGTGTAAGGGGTTCTCTTCCTGAGGAGGAAGGAGGGACAATGTGTGCCCCCTCTGTTTTTTTGGTGAAGAGTCAGGGTGTTGAGAATCAGGAATAAAGCTAAGTGGGAAAAAAAAAAAGGGTAGGCAGAAGGTGTTTTCAAGGCTTGGGTTTACTTCTCAGTATCCTACTCTAATTTGAATGACTATAAATTAAAATAATTTATTCAATTTGAGTTTGTTTTGTCTGTGACAGTAACTGGTTAGTGATCTCTCCCTGTCCTTATCCCAACCCACAAGTCTTTTGTTATATTTTGTCTTCCATATCTGGTTGAGGAAGGGAGTGGTATAGTGGCTTTGGTGGGCACCTGGTGTCCAGCCATGTAAACCTATTATAATCCTTATTCCATTCATGTGAAAATGAAAATATTTCCCCACAGAACTTCAATTAACTGTATGAATGCTTAGTTTCCCATTCCTGGAATCTGGTTTGTGGCTTTGATGTTGAGGTCTCATTGCTGACGGATTGAGGAGTTCGTCTGTTTATTCGTTTGTGGGGGTAGCTGCTTTCGTTTGTTACAAGTAGCAACACCGAAAAAATGTGAGATCACAATAACAACATTTAGGTATAAATTAAATAGTTACAATGAAGTCAACATCATGCATACTTTATACTTTATATAGTTATAAATTTTAAATGGTGTAATTTGGGGAAATGATAATTTTTTCATTAATGTATGAACCAGCATAAATCTGAAGTTTATACATCAATAGCTTAGGTTACCTGTTTCTGAATGAATGAGAATACTTCTCTTAAAAAAGATTTAACAGAATTTGGACCAAATTTCATGTAGTCTTTCATCAATTGCAATCATAATATAAAAATATATTTTTATTTGCTTATAAGTTATAGAATGCTACTAAGTAATTTTGTGAAGCAATCTAAATATGTGTTTTGTATATTTTGTATTTTCCAATGAAAAGAAAGGGCACTTGTTATGAAAAAAGGAGCCACACTGACTTCTTTGTTATATTTTAAATTGATTATATTTAAGTACATTTAATTTGCATAGTTAAAACACTTTTGCTTATTATGATAATGAATAACAAAAGACTGTGTAACATACTTCCATTATATTATGTACATGCAAATAAATCAACCTTTAGCTGAGTATTTAAATTCAGATTAAATCTATTTGTTTTCGGAAAGAATAGTTGTCTGCCTGTCTGTCTGCTAGTAAGCTTTGCAAACCGTGAAAATTTTAGAAAACAGTGTTTCCTTGTTTTCCAAATTTTTTTTCAGATTGCTCCTTTTTTTTTTCCAGCTGATATCTTCCTAAATTAACAAGAGGGCAAAAACTAAATAGCTCTGTGTACATCTTTAAGATTATTAGTCATGACCCACTGTTCTGTATTCTGAAAGCTCACTCAAAAGTAGACATAAGGAACAGGACAAAAGGTATTAGAAAAATCATGGTGCTGTTACAGATATAGTATGGGTACTATTAGTGATATATAACTATTTTTTATGTAACCATATGGTTGTAAAGGTCTACTTTAAGAAAACTCTCATATGGTACATAGAAAATTAAGAAAATTATTTTCCTCCATTCACTATATCCCTATATGTTGATTATAAAATATTTATTTGTTTTACTTTCACAGTATTTGTTTACTGGAACTTATATTCAAATATAGCAACTTCCATGGCCTTTGAGACCTAAAAGGCTATCCAAACCAGAACAGTGGAAGCAGAATTTCATTGTAATTTTAAGATTTATTGGAATACTAGTACTCTGTTTTACTGACAATCCAGTGAGAAAAATTACTCTTCCTCAATTCTCTGTCCAGTGCTTCCATTTCAAATCTGAGTTTGCCAGACTTGAAAGTCTTTTTGGACATGCCTTAACAGCTTAATGAAAATTCTGATGTAATTTTTTCAGGCATGGCCAAATTAAGTCTGGGGTGGTTCCTCTCCAGAAGTGCATACAGGGTCAAGCCTGATGGTTACAGACACTGAGAGGAGAAAGTGGCTGTGGTCTGAGCCCTAAAGAGCTTATGCAACCATCCAGCTTCTGTCAGTGTCCTTTGCTGATGCCCAGATATTTCTGTGTCTGCAGTGAAGGGCAATGGTAGGGGTACCAAGGAAATCATACGGAACTTCTCATGTGGGCAGCCATCCCTGAAAGACTCACAGAGAGAACAAATCAAGAGTCTGTGGCTAAACAGGAAACCTGTCCATGACTAAATAGGGAACCTAGAAGCTTAGAGGCAACCTATCATGGACCTGGTTGCTTTCTATCATGAAGATTTTGATTAGTATTTTTTGAAATAATGTAAAGGCCTTTTCTGAAAAAGTGTAGCCTGCATACGTAAGTTTGAACAGCTCAAAAATGTCTTCCTTTGATTTAGTAGAGAATGTGCTTGTGTAGTTTGTTTCTTGTGAATCTGAATTAATCTTGTAGATTTTTTTCAGTTTTTCCTCAGGCTTTGGTGCAAATGATAAATAAATAGCAGCTTTCCAATTACACAGATTAGATATGCTCTGATATAATAGCATTAGCCTGGAAAATAATGTGATTATCATTACATAATGTCAGTATATTTAAGTAGTATGGCTCCAATCTCCTGTGATTTTTCATTATTAACGTTCTGCTAAAATAATTGTTCCTGCATGAAAATACTTCTCCATTCAGCAAATGTTTCTCTGCATCGTCCAAAATGAACAGCTAATAAATAAAACTTCACATCACCATGAACCAGCCATAACCCGAGTTGCTGTGAGCAGTTTGTTAATGCCACAGAGCCTGAAGGAGAATTAAGAAGCTCTGACATGATTCTTCTTTGAGGACTTAAATACCAATTTTTCTCATAGAATGCCATTGGACCCTGTCAGAGACAGCCATTCAGTTCCTTGACCTCTTTGGAAAGTTAAGTCTGAAGACAAATTTCAACAATGCCACCATCTCTATCTTCCTGCCAGCATGGAAAATCACATCCGCTCTGAAATCCAGACTAAGGTCGAAAGAGAGGAAGGTACTAAACTTTGTCTTTGGGCAATTCAGGTGTAATTCCCTTCAACTACAATATCAACCATGCTGTATTTTCTCAGGGTGATACTACATATCTGATCTATAGATTTCTGAGATCTGTAAAAAGATCTGTTCTGAGGACAATTATACAAATCTCCCGTGCCCAGTATTCAGTTATATCTATGTCTTGAGTCTTGTGATACTCCATACACTCAAATCACCTACACAGCAGTCAGCTTGATATAGAGCTTTGAGGAAAACCAGGGAACAAGTATTACCTGCTAAGCCTGCTCTTGGTCTGTGATTCCCCATCTTGAGGTAACCTTTTGAGATGCATTCATGATCTAGTCCTCTCTTAAAAATTATGCGTCAGGATAGACAGAGTGAAAACAGGCTCCTTTCTGGTCCTGAAGAGCTGAAAGTGTTTAGTCTACACTCACACCTAACTGCATTTTTGAATCTGAACTTTTTAAGGAATGAGAAGGCAGTGATGACAACATGGCATTTTATCTCTCTTAGAAAATACTGTTCTGGAATAAATATCTTAAATTTTATTTTTATATTATGAGCACGAGTCTCCAAAATATTCAGATTTTTGCCTGAATTGTTAGGCATACTGGGAGTCTAAAAGAGAGAAGTTACATGATAATCAGCAGTAATAACAGATCCATATTTAAAAGATGTACACTAAACTAACTTGCAGCTAAGAATAATATTAGTAATTCAAAAGATTGAAAGAGAGATTAAAACCAGAATTAGTGCTGACTGAACAGAAAGAATTTCCAAAGGTCACTTCCATACTTCTTTGCAAAAAGCTCTCTCATTTCAATGAGTTTGCTATTAAGACTCATTAATATGTTTGCAAAGACCATGTTTAAAGGTGTACCATAACCTTTGAAATTTATAAGGATACTAAGAAAAGACAGACATGTATGTAATATTTTTGGACAGAAAGAGAAATTTCAATGTGTATTTCAGAAACAGGATAGTAATATGATGGACTCCTAGTGAAATCCTTAATCACTGTAAATCTAAACCACATGGTATTAGCTTGTTCCATTTATGTAAGTTATTAAAAAACCTATAACTTAATATATTATTAAACAAAAACAGGCAGCAAGATAAAAAATCATGTAAAACATGGGGATGTATTTATCCTTTTCTTACTCTAGATTATATGGTTGTCTGAAATGAAAATTTTCTCTTTTACTGTCCTTATGGTAGGCTGTTACTTTTAAACACCTCACTTCCAGTTGGTGCAGTATCTTGCTTAAAGTTATTTCCCACTTAATGACAATCTAGTCAAATGATATTGACATATATAGCTCATTAGTTCATTGGAACAAGGACCATTATTTTTCATTTTTATATAATGAGCTCCTAATATTCTATATGATATTTGAAGGTCCACATCAGTCGTCAAACCTCAGTATGCTGCATTTGAAAACCAAAAAAAAATGTTGGTGACACAAAATTTGACCCTTTGAAAACAAAGTCTGTTTCCACTCCTACCCTAGTCTGGTGATTCTTCATCTTTCATCTAACTGAAGTTGTACATGTATGTCTGAAAGGGGTCTTGGAGGGGTAAATCTGAGAACATGCCAGGTGTACTCAAAAATATACTTCTAGAAATGTGTAATGACACTCCCAGAGTGATTCTGGCAGATCTTATCCATGAAGAAGGGGATAGGTTTAAGGAAGAATGTAGATCTTCCCCACAACCTCTCTCAATTCTCACATAACTTCAGATTTATAGGGCAATCACCAGGACATTTTGATCTTTGAATTTAAACTAGCCATATGTCTTTTACAGGGGTAAGTACTTCCAAAAGAACCTAAGCAGCGGAGTGTTTAAAAGGGAACTACTGTTCCCCTGTTTTGGAGCTCATTTGACTGATAATCAAGGCCATCAATGCTTAATTACAGCTCACAGTTCCCACTGCTGAGCAAACTTCATAGTTTCACCCTTGCACCTGTGGATCTGGCCACCTGGCACAGGCAAGGCTCTGGGCTCTACCTTACTGTGTGTGTAATGGGGCTCGGTGTAGATCGAGCCTACGAGTAGATATCAAACCACCTGATCAGCCTGACTTACCCTGTTTCCTTTACTCCATGGAGAGGTTTGGGATGTGCACCTAATCTACTCCAGGCACAAATGGGCATATGATTTTGGGGACTGTTTGGACTAGAAAAATAGTGAGTACACTATGGATTTCGGGTCCTCTGTAATTGTTATTTTACTCTATAATCCACTCCATTTGCTTATATTTTATTTTTTTAACATGTATTTCCTTTTTTATTCTTTTTTGTACTAACAATCTGTAACATCTACATTAGTCTATCTTGCCTTTTTTTTTTTTTTTTTCCAAAGTCAGTGTTATTTACAGCAGACCAGTGAACCTTCCCTGTGTTTTGCCTTCTCAGACCTTCCTGCATGTGTCAAAAACTCTATTTCTGATTGGTCAAAAGAAGGGTCAAGTTCCAAATCTGGTACCCCAGAGGATTACTGGGGATCAGCTGACATTTCTGAGACTATCATAGGAAGCAGATGACCTTCCTTTTTTTGATCTTAAAGTGCATACAACTAGGAAAAAAAAAACAAAACCAAAACAAAAAGAAAACAAACTTCAAAGTGATCAAAGTGACTCTACTTGGAGTTTAGTAGTCCACACCTCAGGCTTTTTGAGCCTCATTCAAATTGGTGTCTGCCTTCTCACAAGCCAAATTAAGACACAATTAATTGAATCATTCTGAACTTGTTATTTCATAAGCATCATTGTTGTTATTATTGGTCTTTGGGTCTATGGTGTGTTTTGAAGGAAAAAAGCAGATGTCTTTTTGTCAGCATTAACATACCTTTGAAGAAATCTCATAAGAAACAAGTGTTTTAGTCAACCTCAACAGAGAAGCATAACTAGAAGAGTGGCACCTCAGTATACTTGTACTCAGAAGAAGAGATGAAGTGTTGCATAAATCTAGAGCGCATTTTCAGCTGAAATTGTAAATTTGTTTGCCAGATTGTTTACTGATGCAGCCCTATTTTCTATTTCTAAAATGGTATTTTAAGGTAGAGCAGAGCTGGTGAAAAATGCCCAGAGAAACCAATGATAATATGTGGGAGTGCTCAAAGGAGTTTAATTATCTTTATGCTCATGCTTGCCCTTTTTCCTCTAGGCAAAACCTAATTTCAATACATTCAAAATTCCTCTAGAAATTATTAAACACCAAGAACTACAAAGGCAATAATTCTTTTAAATGCAGTTCAAAATTAATAAATGTGAATTAAAATTTTAAAGACTTGATTATGCTGGCTGTCGTGGTACATTTTATACTTGCATGCAACAAGGGAAAACCATTAAATGAAAGCCCAAGTGTGACAATTTGACCAATTAATATGCTTTGTGCTTTTGTTTTTCTTGTTTAGTTGGGCATATGCATCAAAACATGCTTAGGTAAATGTATAGTGGGTTTTTTCCCTATTAATTTTTTTAGAAAGTATTATTATTGGGGAATAATCAGTGGCAAATAAGAAAAGATTACTAACAGAAATTGTGCATTATTTGAAACTATTTTTCTCTAAGTGACATAATTCTGTTCCTTTTCCTTCTGCTTTCTTTGTTATACAGTGTTGGAACAACATAAATCTTACTAGTGAATTGTACTGTTATTAGTGTTATTCCAGGTGGAGAATGAAGTCCTGCACACACAAACAGTAAAGAACAGCTGACATTGATAACACTCACTGCTAACAGGAACATTTAGGAAATTAATATTTCTTTTTCTTTTGTTTCTTTGCCCCTTTTTTTTGCTATTTCTCTCACATCCCTAGTTCTGACCTGATTGCCACTCTATAAAAAGCAATTAGCTCCCAATTAGTCCACTGTAAGTTGTTGAAGTACACATCTTTTAAAATAAAACTTGCCTCAAAAAATTTGTTGTGATTTCACCTAGTAATTGGTTTCTTCTTAAATGAAAAAGACTCCTGTATGGATTAAGGGTTTTGTGAGACTTTCAAATCAATTTTCTGTGTTTATTTGCTCTAACTACAAAACTGTTTAATGTCTTGTGCTCTGCCACATGTAGCTGGGCAAAGGCTTTTATCCAGTTCAGTGGTACTACTTCCACTACAATCTGTACTCCCTGCAATTTTTCTGACAGGTCTCTCTCTAGGTAGGTAGTATTTATCTTCTACTTGATCCATCTCTACTAAGGATCTGCTTACTTCAAGGTAATAAAAGCTTGGACAACAAAAGTAATAATCTTGACCCCAGCCAGGTTAGTTACAGGTATTTTCCTAGTGCACGATAAAGCCAAGACTTAAGGACTCCTGGGGACACTGTTGCATTTGCAAAAACCCTCTGAATTTATACTCTTCTATAGTTTCCAGTGAATTGATCAATCAAAAGTTACTGCTTGTACAACTGAGTTCAATAAAATCAGGTGAAAGTTGGGAGTACTTGGATTAATTTAAACCTAAAGCTGAGAAAAAACCCAACAAAAATCCCCCAACCAAACAAAGAAAACCAATGAACCAACCAAAAGAAAATCCCCACAAAAACAAAACCCCTCCAAAACCAAACAGCAAATAAATCACAAACAACCAAACCCAAATCAAACAAAAAAAATCCAAAAAAACAACCACAGAAAAAAGTCCCCACAAACCTACCAAAGAAACCCCCAAGCTTCCAGGGATAAGAAACTGTATGAGACAAAAGTAAAATAAATAATTTTATCAAAACTTACAAGCCTGTATAAAACCCTAATGAATATTAAGCAGCTCTAACACTCCCAACAACTTGCAAATGCCTAAAAAGCCTCTTTTTTCTTGCTTTTGTGACAAAAGAATTCACTTCACAGCTGTGGTCTATTACCTTAGAGACCATGCTAACAGTTGGGATACAATAAACCTCTGATGATAACGGGTGTAAGTGTTATCACATCTAACTATAATGGTGTGAATGGTCCAACTATAATAGAGCAAATGACCTGACAGCTCCTACCCACGGAGCACTGCCGCCCATCACCACTTCACCAGCAGCAGACCAAAGGACAGGAAAATTCTCATTCTGCATACAGTGCCCCTTGGGAAAAGCACAGTCCTATTAATTTACTGATGGCAGTGAGAGAACAGTTGTCAAAGTGCCTGGAAGCAGACCAGCAGACTGTTGACTTAATTATGCCAGACAACAGAGCCAACATTTTAAAGCTGTGAAAGACAGCAATTTTTCACACTTCACCTTCCCTCATTTTTTGTCCTGATAGCCAGACTTAAACAATTCAAGTAACTGAAAATATTAAATACAGAAATTATCCCTGTGTCTCTTCCAAATATAAAACAAAATAAACTCTCACAAGCAGAATTAGGTCAATAAATAGAAACTTTTATGTTAGGATTCAGTTGGAATACACAATGCTACTAATCAAACAATGATTTCATAATAAGTTTAAAGAAACAATGTACATGCTCCACTTTTTAGATCCTACCTTCTGAGTGTCACAGGCATGTAGCCACAGATTGATAGACGCTAAGTAGAAAGTAATTGCTCACACATTTTGATCTCATACCTCTGGACTTTTTCAAGCTTTTTGCTTGAAAACGTATGCAAATTTTTAATATTAGCTTCTAATATGTGCTCTTAAGTTTACTTATAAGGGCTGACAGGTTCATCTTTCCCTCTCTAACTAGGTCAAATAAAGGTTGCTTCAGTTTTTAAGTGTCTTCTTCTCAAAGGGGTATGTTACCAGAACAAATTTCAGATTTGTCAATAACTGGCCTAAGAATTTTTTTTTCCTGCATAATGATATGTAATTTATATAGAATAATATTAATTTCTAGTATTGTATTTTTATGAGTAAATAATTTATAAAGCTCATCAACTGAACCATAATATACATTTACATCATACTTTCCACTAGCAGACCTCATTTTTATTACAAAATATGTATCAGGATCTCAGTTCCACAGATGGGAAAATAAAATTAGTACCAGTCTTGTGACCTATTCTGGTTTAAAAAATCTATAATAACTTGGATATAAATCCATCTGCAAGTAATTTTGATCTGATATTTTGTTGATGAGAGCTAAACATGCACTGTAAAAGTTATTTAAACTGTTTCATAATGCATGTACCGTTTTTCTGAAGCCTGATTCAAATCAGATTTTTCATATACACAATCAGAGTAATGATTTTTACCCATTGACACAAGTAAATATTTGTTTAAATTTAACTATTTTCAAGATTTCTTGACTTTGTTAAAGATGTTGGCTTGGGTTCAAAATTCTTCCAACAAAAATTCAACAACATAACCAAGTGGTAGATTGTTCTTCGGGGCTACTTCATCTACAATCAATATTTTGATACACTGAAATTTAAATACTTGTTTAATGATTTCATTTCTAAATATGAAAATGGTGAAAGACTACTGGGTCAAAGCAGGAGGTGCTGACCATAATTTGTCTGATTATAGCTTTGTTGGTTCAAGCTAAGGAAGCTAAGGCTGGCAGTAGATTTCATTTTAAAGACACGTCTCATTCCCTTTAGAAGCAAGAAGGAAATAAATCACCAGTGGATAGCATTTTCACTATGCTGACTTTTGCTTATAAATAACCTATCCCATGCAACTCCTAATTCTGTGTTCTTGTCACTAAAATAATGACATTTCATGAATTTTAATTCGGAGTTGGCACCCAAAACCACAACACATTCAAAGCACAGGAATCTTTACAAAAGTACAGTGAAAAGGATTTATTCATGTCCAGTTCTTCTGAGCAGAGATGTCTCAAAATAGAGAGAGAGAGAGAGAGGGAGAGAGGACTGAGACTTAGAAATTAGTAGAATTTGAATTTACAGTGGATTGTAGATGTTCAGGTGTTGTTCACCTGAACTTGAGGCAACTAGGCTATTCAAGCCTACAGTGGAGTTGAAACATTGATTTAGTGCTCCTTGGCATTACCTCCTGAATCTCTGCTTCTCCTCATAGTCTTAAATGTTACTTCATAAAAGACATTGAATCACCATGGTTCCATGAAACCCTATTCTACCATATTTCATTTTAAAATGGATAGGAAACTTGTTATAAAAATATTTGATGTACTAGGTATTTCTGGGCTTTTAAAGGATCTATAAGAGATTTTAGTCTGCATAAAATCTGAAAACAAAAAGACACTTCTATTGACTAGTAAAGTTACTAATTTTCCTTGGGAAAAATATCTGTTCTTGAATAAGTAGCTTTCATTTCTTCCAGAGCACTATACTTTGTGTGACCCACCATATATTTAAAAGATAGTGTCTCTTCCAAAAAAATGGAATTTATTTCCCTCTTGGATCAAGCAAAAGAGGAAAGCAAAATTCAAATGTATAGATCTGAAATCTAGTAAAATGCTACATAGTATCTATGGGAAACAACTGGGGAGTAAATATTTAAAGAACTAAGAAATTTTCTTGGAATAGGAAAAAAATACACGAAAGCAAATTCTTCCAAAATATCTTCTAAGAAAAGTCAGTAAGTCATCCATTTACATTGAGAAATCCCATTTTTTTGTAAGTTTGAGCCATGAGTGTTGACACTGTCTCTGTCTGATTTCTTTTTGCTTCACAAAATTCAAAAAAATAAATCTGCAGTGAACATCTACCTATTACTCTTCTAAAGAAAGCCAAAACATATACAAAAAGACAAAGTTGCATTTCATAAATAAAGTTCAAAATGAATGGCCACATTAATACCATGATGAAAATATGTGAGTTTAACAGGAGAGCTTCACCATTGTTCTGGTGCTTTTTTCCTGAAACAAGTAACATTGCAGTTATATAGCTTCAAAGCCAGTATTTTAAGACTTGAAATTTCAAGTCATTATTGGTAAAATATTATTTGCTCTGCATATCTCTATAGAGGTATAGAGATAACTGGGAAATAATATGAAGTAAGAAATAAAACAGGCAGGTTGCACTGGTGTAGGTATCAAGAAATATAACAAAATTTCAGTAATTTAATAAATTAAATAATAAAGGCTTATATTTATCTTTAATGAAGCTTGAAATTTTTTCTAGTGGATGAAGAACAGAAAGAAGGAGGGAATACTGTGTACTGGAAAACAATATAAGTGAATTACATTTGGTCTGTGGCTTGAGGTTCCTGGAAAGCTGCAGGTGGATGTGAAATCTGGATATTAAGATACTGGTTAAGGTAAATATTAGGATTTTTACTTAAAGGAGTTACAAGGTGGATAATAGCAAAAAGATCTGAAGAAACATCATAAATAATGATCAAATATATTTGATTGCAATTGTAAAGAAGTGGAATTATTAAAAATCTTTCTTGCTTGTGCAGTTTTGCCTGATATTTGTTTTAATCATGCCTTCAATCTTAAATAAATATATTTTTGGTGTGCTCTGTTTGTTGGATTTCTTTTATTGAATGCTTATATCTCTACCTTGCCATGATTTTAAGATGAAAAAAACTTTCCAGTCAGTCATTTGTTGTTTTGTCAGCTCCCATCCGGATTATAAAGATGTCATTCTGTTATCCCAGTGTAGCATGAGGCTGAAAGAAAGTCAGGACTTTCCTCTCCATGGTGGAATTCCTTCCCACACAAGGGTCTGGCATGGAGAATAGGCAGCACCTCCATTTGTTTAACTGTATTCTGAGGATGTGGAGAAGATTTACATGTTTTATAATGCTGGTAATGTCTGTCTACACAGGAAGGAACTTCACAAAGAAACCACCTGACATCTGTCCTCCAAAAATTGTTGTGCATTATTCAGAATGCTACTTTTGATCTTTAAAGCATGTCATGTTTAGTTTCTATACATTTTCAAGTCTCTCTTTCCTGTTGCCTGTACTCAGGCAACCTGGGAAAGCCAGAGAATTGGGAGGTTGATGCTGGCAGTACCTGATACAGTCTGCAGAGCACGGAAAATAATGATTTGGCACGCGTGGGCATGGTTATGCTCTCTAGAAGTGTGAAGCACAGGATTAGGGGGTAAGCAGAAAGGGCTTTGAGCACCACACACAAGCCAGAGGATTCCTTGGAATCTAGACACATAAGTTGGGCACATATACATAGTTTAATCTGTTCTTAAGCTCCTTTTGTACAGGCTGATCATTGCCCATGAGGCTGAGCATTCATTTTTTTTACAAATAACACTGGAATGCCTTAAAAAAATCTATGTCCCCTATTTTTGTGAGATAAGAGTAATAGGAGGCTAATTTGAGTCTGTCCAGTCTGTTCTAGTTTTTGAGAACTGTTTTCATTATGGCATTATAAACACACAATAAGAACTCTCATAAAACAAACAGAAAACCCCAAATAAAACCAACCTAAAAAATTAGACTTTTAATTCCAAAGGTTTTGATGCTATAATACAATTTAATTTCCCAGTTAAATAGTATTCATTATTCTTATTTCTTCTTTTTCTTTCTGTCAGACATATTGGTAGCATGTCAGGAGGTTTTGCTTCCAAAATTTTAAGCAATGGATTGTAGAGATATTTGTGATTTTTACAGGACACTTCCTTGAGTAACAGTTAAAGGTCAGGATAGAGCAGGGCAGCTGAGTTAGTTCTAGAAATGTGGGCAACTGGATCAAGACCTATTTGATATAGAGATGCCAACACTACAGACACATAAACCTGTCTGAATCGGTATCTGAATTTGGCTGTGTGTTGCTAAAGCTGCAGCTGACATACACGGTGTGATACTGAATGGACTCTGAAGAAACAGGATCATTCTTCAAGGGCAAAATCTGTGACCGGCTTATACATTGATACTCAAAATAAATACCTACTTCATTGCTTATGGTAAATTATTCTGAAGACTATTGCAATGGGAATAACATATGTCTAAGTGTTTGGAACATTTGTTGAACTTTATAAGATGATATTCATCACATTCAGCTGTACTCTGTAAAACAAGCAATGGAAAAGTCATTGTGAAAACAGTGTGATTTGCTTCTGAGGCTAAAGGTCAGCAAAGGACCATCTTGTTTGCCACAGAAAGAATAGGAAAATCCAGAAAGACCTATAAAACAGAATAGAAAATGACATGATGAAAAATTGAAAGAGGCAGAAGATTCAGTTTCTTCTGAATTCAGTTCAGTTCTTCTTGATATCTTTGAAGCCAGTAAACAATAACATGAAGAAAAGAGGGGCAATTGTTTGCTTTGTGGTAAAAACATTAGATATGCGTGAGAAGTACATAGAAATAAATAGTAGGAAACTATGATAGATTGATCTAGTAGATTACATTAAATTTACAGCCTGTTAGAAAAGGGTTTAGAACTGTAGCACACTTGCCAAGACCATGGCAAGATCTTCGGGTGAGTGAATATAAAGTAATACAGGTTCTGGCAGCTGACAGGAGCCAACAGCTGCTGTACAGTCTGACAAATCAGCAATTTCAAAATCTTTTAGTATCAGAGATTTTCTATAGAGATCTTCTAACAGGCTGAACTGCCATCTGGAAAACTCAAAATCAGCATCAGGGTCAACATGATTTGAGTGGAAAGTGTGGAAAATCATGGAAAATAATTTAGAGGGCAAGCCTGCAAGATATTTGCTTTAGCTGCTATTCTCAGAAATTAACAAACCAAAGAGAAGTTGTCAACGTGAAATGTCAAATGGAAAACGGTCAACCGTGACACAGTACAGAACAAAATTATTCTGATTCTTACTGATACAGAAAACAAACTGATTTAAAATCTTCTCACCTCAAAAAACTTGTTCAAAATAGTACTCATCTTTTTCTGACAGCCAGCCAAAGAAAAATGGACTATTTATATATTCATTTGCAAGGGCTGCTGTTGAGGAGAGATAAAAACTATACTGAAGCACTGAAAGATTCAAAAATACCTAGGCATGAGCTGTACCAATTGGCTCCAGTTATCTTGTCCATGCCAGCAATTCTAGAGAGTGTTGAATTGGCATTTTCAGGTTTTCTCACTTCAAAGATTCAATATGAAGGAGGTAATCTTGAATTATGTAATGTTAGTGAAACTAACAAGTTTTAGGAATTTGTAATATGCTTAGTAAATAATAATATAAAATTATTGCCATAAACATCTATTTCTAGTCCTACTGCATAAAATATGTTCGTGAAAGTGTTAATATTGATAATTCCTGATACCTATCTTTATTTAATTAATTAATTATCATGCTTACATGAACCATGAGTGTTCATTTTCCTGTTTTTTCCTGGTTTAAATTGGTTGTGTGGTTTCCCTTTACACTTTTTTTTTTTTTTTTGAATTCAGCACTTGATTTCTGATGCTCTTATCTAGTAAATACTATTGTTTTAATATTTAAGATACACTCCAATCCCTTACATGGCTGCGCCCTTATTTTAGCTTCAGTCTCAGGATAAGAGAGCAGGCTCAAAATATATGACTTGTGATGTTTGCTGTCTGTTATCACCATTTTATCGTATCAAATGATACCAATGAATTAATCTTATTTTCTCATTGTAAGTGCTAGTTACAGAAATGTTTTTGATACAAGTATTTCCTTCTGTCAGTGTGAAGCACTTAAAAACAGTGCAGATGAACTCAGCTTGATATAAAATGGTTCTTGATCTAAACTAGGAAGGCTCTAGTTACAGCTGAACCTGAACTTGAATTCATCTGGAAAACAATCAAACAGGCAAAAAAAACCACCAGTCTTTTTAAACTCTTGTTAGAGAAATGCATTGCCTTTTCCTTCTGAGTGTGTATGTAATAATAATTAAGGAAGTATTGCAATTAAACACCAATTTCAGTGAATGAGTGCATAAATTACTTATATGTATACACTGGGAAATTAGAAAATTATGTGGTTTACAGTCGGTTAAATATTTTTCAGGTAAACCTTTTTTTTTTTTTTGACTATGTCTCTTAGATGATGATTTCATGGGGTTAAATATGCATCACTTTGAACAGCCTTTCTCCTAGACTAGCTTTTTAAGGGTAATAAATGGAAGGTATTACTGTCTTAACAGCCAAGATTGTTTAACAATAACTTCATTTACTTAGAGAAAATAGTATTTCTGGGATCATGTAACTTCTTATCATGAATTTAGATTAATCTTACATAATTCATATTACACCCGCTATTTTTTTGCAACAATAAAATGCTTATGGGAATAAAAGCTTGCTACAAATGTTTGAAATCTGTAGCTATCTCTTACAGTGATCTTAAATTGCAATGATTTTCAAATTAAAAATGTAAACAAATTACACACACTAACATATGGAAAGAGTAGCAGAGGAAAACCAAACATACTCATGCAGAAGCACACACAACTTAATGGCTGGATTGCAGGTAGCATTTTGAGATTTGCAATTTTCCCGGTAAATGCAAAATTCTCATTAACTGTTTTTATCTTAGAATTAATTGCTTTCCATATACTGGCTTAAGTGAAAGAGTCTGTTTTAAGAAATAAAATTATTATTTGAAAATGGAATTCACTATGGAAGTGGAATTGCTGATCAAATTTCATACAATACTTAAAATATCCCCTAAGTGATAAGAGATCCCTTCCCATGTTGCTCTGTCAGCATCCACTTTATCACCATTTACAAGGAGAATTGCAAATGTCTCCAATATTTGGATAAATTAGGGTATTTGACAGCTGGCCTTATTCCCTAGATCATGTCACAGAAAGCAGACAGTCCCCCTTCCCTAATTTTATTGTTACTTGCATGGTCAGACCAAATGTGAGAAAGAACAGAAGTTCAGGTTTGAGCAGAGCAAACTTTTAAGGAGGTAGTTTGCTGTTACACAGTTGGGTGGTAGGCAAAATCCACAGATTTTTTTCTTTCTAAACACCCACATGCTGATTTTTATTTTTCTTTTTGAGTTCACTATTTTAAAATATAAATTGATAGATGTGAATGAGCATGTTTCAGGCAACAAACAGGCAAGCAAGAAGTTATGAATAATCTCATTGCGCAGTAAGTTGATCTCAAGCTTCTGTGGTGTGCAAAGTAATTATTAGCTAAAAGTGAAAGAAAGATCAGTTACACACTTTATTTTCATGCTGGAGATCTCAGTAACCCTATGGCTTCCCATTTGTTAAAGAAAGCTGATTCTTATTGTCTCTGATACAGGACACTAAAATAATGGAAAAAGAATTGGCATTTCTTCTAAAACATACCAAGCTCATTCACTCCTTTCCTTTCTATAAACACATCTATACACCCACAGTTTCTGGGAAGTATTCCAGCTACAGTGAATTCAAAGTGAGGAATATACACAGTTGGGTGGCTTGTAAGGTGCTTGGCTACAGATTAAGCAGAGAAAGAAAAAAAAAAAGGAAACAGAAAAGGAAAGTCAAAAGAAGGCAGAAAAAGCAAGGAAGCCCTCAAAAAGAATGGAGGTCATGTTTTAATGCAAGAAATTAGAGTAAATGCTTGCTGACAGAAAAGAAAAGGTGGGTTTGGAGGAAAAAAAAAAGACAAAGAACTATAGAAAACAAGAAAAAAAAAGAAATAAACATGGAACATGATGTATTTAGGTGAAAACTCTCCCTTTATACCTATTTTTCTATATGCATGTTTTTTGTTTGGTTTTGATTAGTTTTTTTCCCCTTTGGTTACTTTTTTTTTTTTCCTTTTTATCTTCTTACTTTTCTAGTACTTTTCCAGTACTTTTCCTTGGGATGTTATGGACTTCCTAGGTATGACTCAGAACCATGACTGTGAGCTGACTCTGAATCATTCTTCCCAGTAGTGTGGGCAATCTTTGCTATGCATCCTTATGGAAAGTATTTGACTTCAATATCTTGCTTTCCTGATTCCCCTGAAATTTTTGAAACCTGCAAAACTGCATATCTATTTTCATAATATAGATATAGATCTATAATTAAAAGAATATTGACAAATTCTAATAAGAATTTATAAGAGTTCTTAAGGTTCTTTGCTAAACTGCCAGGCAAAGCACCTAGCAAAACTAGATTGAGTTTCTAAGTGTTCAAACTTGCAGAAAAATCTTTGGACTTCTAGAGGTCTTGTATCTGGTCATACTGTATCTAGTGGTATTTTGTCTAGTTCCAGTGGCTTGAATGCACATGATAACATTTTGCTGTCTATAACTGACCATTTGGTCACACTCAGCCTCATGAGAACAGTGAAGAACAGGTGTCACACCTGGTGAATATTCATTTAAGGATGCCTGTTTTACACAAAGAAGAAACATTTCTTTTAGAAAAAAAAAATCATAGGATCATCCCATCTTAATAATTGTATGAAAAGAAGATAGAAATTTACTAGTTTGCATGTAAAATAAAGAAGAAACATCCAAGAAGTTCCATCTAACCAGAGCTGGTTGTTCCAAGATTTTTTTTTGTCTTTTTGCAGGGATGTCTTTAATTTGAATGTTGTCATGTGCCACACAAGTAGTGCTATCACTATGGAAAAGTTGATGCATCTGTTCTGTCAGAATTTACTGCTAGTGTCTAACCCATATAATCTGTCTAGTAGGTGGAAGCTTTAGAAATCCCTTAGAAAAACCAAAAAAATTTGTATGAGCTTTTCCTTAGGTCTTTTTCAGTGCTAGGGATAAAAACGTTAGTTACTGGGATTAGCTGAAGCAATATGGCATCTGATCCACTGAGAAAACCATACAAATTTCCATGTTTGTTTTAATACTTCGATAGTAGAAGGAATGATAGCAGCAGAAAATTTAGTTCTGAACTGACTATTTGAGATTAATCAAATTATGAGAGACAGAGACTGATACATTACATTGCACTGTCTCTCAAATTTGGGTATTAGGTGTGACATATATGTTATAAATAAGATGCTTTCAAAGTCAAAAGTCATACACAAATTTATATGTCTGGAGAGGATGGAAGAAATATGTTTGTAAATCCATGCCCAGTCATAGGCAGAAGCTGTTAGTAACTTCCTTGATATTGGATGAAAGTCTCTGCAATTCAACAAAAATCTGTTTATGTCAGTTTTCAAGAACAAGAAAAAAAATTTTGGGAAACTTTTAAACTGTGTTATTGCTAAGAAAACCTGTCCGTGAAGCTAGACATTTTGAAAATGTGCAGATTTTTTTACATAAAGATGGAATCTGTAAATAGCAAGATAGTGCACATTAAGCAATCAAAGGTAGTGCACATTAAAGATCTTCCCTGACTTCACTCTTAATGTTCCTTCTACCAAACTACTCTTTTCACTTATCTTCTCACTCTGGATGCTACCTGCAGTGATGCTTAAAAGGGAAAAGATCTGCACTCTTCTGGCTGAGAAAGAAATCAGAAAAATCGACCTCTCTCAGAAAAAAAAAAGGTAAGGACAGAGTCCCTGTGTGATACGGGCAAGAAGTCCTAGAGAAAATTTGTGGTTTTGTTGTCACCAGGACTTGAACAGTGACAGTGAACTGCACTAAGAACCTAGTCACTTGATAAAAGATTTTTCTACTAAATCAGACATGTAACCCATGAAGAGAAATTCCATGTCCAACAATATTGGAAATCGGAAATGTCTTTTAATTTTTTTTTTAAATTCCCATACATAGGCAAGGTTGAGCTATAGGTAACTATGGCTTATGGTCAAGGCTAAGCATAAACAAGTCCTTTAAGCTTACCTGAATGCATGAATCCTGATATTAGGTTGGTTTTCTGTGCTGAGGACAGGTATTGTGGTGCAGGGAGATTCTGAACCCTGTCCAACTTCATAAAGGGTCCCTTCTTTGCTGGCTTTGCATGGCCAGGTTTTGTTATTAGGCAGGCTACAGGGGTGGCTTTGGTGAGAAGATTCTGGAACCTTCCTCCAGTAGAGCCAATGCCACCTGACTCCAAACTGAGTGGGCCACTGGCCAAGGCTGGGCCAATCAGAAATGGTGGTAATGCCTCTGTGATAATAGATTTAAGAAGAACAAAAAAAGTTATTGTGCAGACGTAATTGTGGCCACAGAGAAGCAGGGTGAGAACATATGAAAGGAACAGCTCTGCTGACACCAAGATCAGTGAAGAAAGTGGTGAAGGAGATGCTCCAGACACCAGAGTTGAGATTCCCCTGCAGACCATGGTGAAGCCCATGGTCAAGCAGGCTGTCACCCTCCAGGCCACGGAGATCTATAGGGATGCAGAGATACACCTGTAGCCTGTGGATGAGACCCACACCAAACCAGGTTGATGCCTGAGAGGAGGCTGTGGTCCCATTGGAGGGCCATGCTAGAACAGAGTCCTGCAGACCCATGGAGAGAGGAGCCCACGTTAGAACAGGTTTACTCTTAGGGCTTATAACGTTGTGGGGGCCCATGCTGGAGCAGGTTGTGTGTAGAGGACTTTACCCTCTAAAAGAGTGACTCAGTTTGCAGCAGTTTGTGGAAAACTGTTGCCCATGGGATGGACTAATACTGGAGAAGACCATAGAGAACTTCATCCCATGGGAGGGACCCCATGGTGAAGCAGAGTAAGGACTCGTCTCCCCGAGCAGTGGCAGGAACAGTGTGTGATGAACTGTCCATAAGCCCCATTCCCTGTCTCCCTGCACCACTGAAGGGTGGGAGGTAGAGCTGGGAAGGAGGGAGGGGTGTGAAGAAGGGGTTTTTAGGGGGATTATTTTACTTCTCATTATCCTGCTCTGATTTTGTTTGCAATAAATTCACTTCATATCTTTAAGTTGAGCCTGTTTTGCCTGTAATGGTATTTGATGAGTGATATCTCTCTCTGTCCTTATCTCAACCCATGAAGCCTTCATTATACTTTCTCTCCCCTATCCAGCTGGCATGGGACTGACGGAGAAGCTTTGGTGGGTGTCTGGCATCCAACCAAGGTCAACCCACTACACCTTTACATAGAAACCTACAAGCAGGGTAAGAGTTTGTGCAGGCTGTGAGGTCATAATCTGGAGATATTCAAAACATGTCAAAATCAGCATTAGGCCACTTTGGTGTACATAAACCACAAGAACCATGTATAGATTGCTGCTTCTGCATTTTGAGTTGCTATATATGAAGATGGCCAAAAGAGGAAGATACAGGTAGAAATGTGATCATGGCAATTTCCATTTCTGGCTTTCTTTCCTGATGAGACCTTCACACGACTGCAGGCTGCTTTCTTCTGCTTTGAAGGTAAGTAGGTATTAAGGAGTATTCCTATTTTTACTACTTTTAGCTATTTTTATTATTCTCCTTCTTTCCTTCTTTACTTAAGCTAAAATACACATTATTTACTTACTCAGATTTCTGATTCTTGGTTTACAATTGAATGTTTTTTCTACTCCAGTGACTGCCATTTCTTTACTAAATCCATAGTGACAATAAAACTAGACATTAAGCTGTCTTCCCTGGTATGGTGAGAAGTTTGATCTTCCCTAGATTTCTAAGCTTCTTTGTATACAGGAGTTATTAAAAAAACACTCTAAATACCCAGAACAAATGTGTAATTGTTTCAGTGATTTATCCTAGAACAATCTGGTGTCAAAACACAGTGGTGAACATTGGAGCCATGGCAGCAGTTTAGGGAAAAGTAAAAATCAAAAAAGCCTGATGGTTTCATGCTGTACTTAGAAATCACTTCTGAATGTTTTTTATGATTTTTCACGGGAAAGAAATCTCCCAAAAAAAGTCACAAAGTTGTGGGGAATGGAGAACTTTTTGTATAAGGAAAGTGTAATCCTTATGTTTAGCTAACAAACAAAGGACAATTCAAAGTCACTTATGAAAGGCAGATATTGGATGTCAGTTTTAGAAGTATTTAGTCTAAAAAAACACAAACACAAGAATGTCTGGATCCTAGAACATGACAGATAGTCATCGCTGCTTTTGAATACTGGATATGTGCATTTTAATATTTTTATTTTGCATAAACTTTAAATAACTTTCTTGTACAGAACTGTGATGCAAAAAAACCTGTACTAATCATCATACTTGAATGATATTTGTATGCATGTGTTCTCTGACCAATTATATTTTTACAGTTCTGATTCCTAAAATGTATTAAAATAAATATCAAAACACTTACAAAACTTTCATTAAACAAATATTATTCTTCAAGTTGATATGTATTACAAGAAAGACATACGTCTTTGCTGTAGTGCGTAGAGACATGAGCATCAAAACGTGTCTGTAATGATCTCCTTGATTTCTGACTTCCTCTTGTGGAAATTACTCCTGACAGTTTCTACCTGACTGAAAGGGACAAAAACGTAACATACCAGAACCAACACCCAAAGAAGTGGCTGCCACAAATCAGGAACAACCAAGAAAGAATGTGCAATCTATCAGCACATCCAAGAGGAATTAAGAACATTATCCATTGAGAAATCTGATAAAATTGTTTTAGGATGTTTGGCTAAATTTAAGAACAAAGATTGTAACAGGCTGAGGAGCAACCCTACTGACTAGTTTTTAATTTCACAAGCTCAGCACTTTGTTATTATTGGCCTTTACTTTTTCCTTTAGCTAGAAATAACAGAATTATTTAGAATAGCAGAAAGGAATTTGGAAAAACATGCAATAAGTTCATACATATCAGGAGACAGACACATATATTATACACACCCTGAGTAGAACTTCTCCATCTTTCAACATCTGGGAAATTTTGGCCTATCTGCTTATTCAAAACAGAAGTAGTTGGAGCTTTATAGTATTGGATAAAGTCTTTGGTTAAGTGTGATTATTTGCTTTATGCCACTTCTGAAAGACTTCTTTGTTTCTGCTCTTTTACTAATAAATTTGGGTAGAAGATACCTAGGTATGCGTACAATTTATTTGGACTGAATGGCATATAACTGTGTGTGACCTGTTTGTGGTGACAGTCATTATTTTATGCTATATTAAAAATAAAAGCTAAAGAGATTGTAATTTCATTTGATAAGAAGAAAATTATAGATGTGGCCATTAAACTAGAAGGTAGAGAGTTGTAGCTTTTATTTTATCTTCTATGTAAGCCTTCTTGGTACATTAAAGTCAAAATTGAGTTCAGATATTCTTGTAAGTTTGAATGACCAGCTGTGATCTTTAAAGCATTGATATCCATGACCAAGATACCTTTCCCTTCTAAAAATCTAAATTTCAACTGACGTGTGCATATAGGTGTGTTCTTACACATAAACACTTCTTCCTTTTGTACCTCTGGATGCTCCATAGTTTTGGAGCATATCACATTCAGCCTTTCCTTTCAGGGTTCCATATCTCTTCTCTCCTCCTGGAAAGATTAAAGTATAGATAGAAGATGTTAGGACTATTATAAAGCTCCAGACCTTGGGGTAGTGTATTTTGTGATATGGAGATGGTGCAATTACAGATTTCATTCATGGATCTACACACAGGGTTACAACTGTTACAACTGGCAGGACTGTAGGTTAGATTGTACCGGTTTTACCTCCTGGTTCATCTAAAAGCTCAAGGAAAAATTCCTCAGAAAATTAGGCAACTTTTTCCTGTTCCTGAAGGTATAGTGAGGATTGTTATGGGACAAATATCCAGAATAACATTTTCCTCTTACTTATGTTCCACTCAACACTACTTCCTCTAACATCATCATAGAATATGTTAATTTACATGGGTTTAAGTGGATTTGGTTCTATGCTACCCCCACTTATGAGAACATAACCAACTGGTACATGTTTTCTATAATCATTATATAAAAGTGAAAATCATCTGCAAAAAACTGTTGAGCTGACCTTAGCAAAAAATGTAATTCCATTCCATAATCATTCAGAAGAGTACAATTTTCTTAGAAATGGAATAAAATAATTTTATTTCATTGTGATTATTCATTACATGAGACATAGATTTCTTGAGAAACCTGAGATATTGAGAACAGACACCTTGTCTAGCCATTTTTAGACGGTTATTCCTCTGCAATATGTAAAAACTGAACAAAAATTTGAACTTTTATTTTGCATATGATGAAAAACTCTTTGAGCAAGGCAATAAAAGGAAACATTCTAAACCTGCTAAACCTTCTAAAATAAAGTGATAGAGAACTGTAACGTCCAATAGCTTATTAAGGTTACCCATAATATCAGGTAACAGGCTGTCAGGGTCTGGTTTGTGAGCCAGATGAGAAAGATTTTTTCATCTTTACATTAGGATAACCATAAGGCAGCCTCTGGTAAAGAAAGCAAAATGTGAGTTTGACTGGTGAAATGTTACTAAGAGACCTGTGCGTCCATTTATCCTAATAAACCCAAACAATTGATCAAAAAGTCATATTTACTCATTACTAAGAAACAGAACAGATCAGAAAGTCCTCAAGTAATACCAGTTTTTCTGCTTTAAAGCACTCAATAAACAGTAACACTTTTCAGTACTCCTTGCTAAGTTGTGTAATTAATAAAATATCAGCTAGTACTTTAAGTGTGTGAATGCCACACAGTCTCAAAATGTATTAAATATTAAATATCTCTTTTAATCACTCATGTACAAAAAGTGTCTTAGGACTTCCATGGAAAGAAAATACACAACATACAGTTTACAGATCACTTAGTTATTTGTAGTCATAAAAATGCTTCACTAAGGAAATTAATGTTGCAGTTAAATACTCACGAGCTTAAGTAGAACATTTCTCTCAATTTGAACTTGGGAATTGAATTTAAGACAAATTTATCCTAACAGTAATATTTTTTTTCATGGAAAAGATAAAGTAGGCTAGCCAGATGAGAAGGAAGGAACAAATTTATTGTATGGAAAAGACAAAATGCATTCCATCATTTCAGTCAATTCCTTTCTTCATCATTGTAAAAAAAAATATCCTTGTTTGACAGGTAGATATGTATTTCTCCATTTAAAAACAAAAAAATAAGTCAAAAAGTATAAGATGTTTATTTCTAGGAATGGTGCTGTTGAAACTAGGATATTGATAACAGATTTTTAGAATTATTTCAATTCATTTGTTTCCTCTCCAGTAATTTTTATTACTTTCTGTCAAAAAGAAGAAACTCCTAAATCAATGCAATTAGTAATTTTTACACTGTTATACTAGTCTGCATTAAATTGTCTGCATTACAAAATATTGGTCAGGTTTTTATAAAAATACTATACAGTAATGACTATCAGATGCTTTCATAATTATTATGAGATAACTATTTCTGGAAGTGTTCAAAAAGCATTTTGTGGCTTGAGGACATAGTTTAGGGGTGATTAGGGTGGTGCTGGGTAGGTGATGGGACTAGATGATCTTGAGGGTCTCCTTCAACCTTGATGAATCTGTGACTATCTGATTCTTTGGTATGAAATCCTGTTCTGAATTCCAGTTTGTAAAGAACTGAAATTTCTAACTGTGATTGTTTTACTAATAATTTTCTGGACAGTCACAAAAAAGGAATTAAAATGTTTACATGAACATAAATAACTCTTTTGAGTGTTTCAAATTCAACAATCTTTTTCCCCTCTCTCCTCTTGTATAGCTAATTTTAGTTAATGCTAATGTTGAAAAAAATAAAGATAAGAAAAAAAAGACATTAAAACAACGTAACGAATGGTTTTCACTTGCAGATAGTAAGGCTTCCAGAGACTATAAGTAGATACTCACAGGCACATAAAACATTCAGTCTCCCAATCCAGGGTGTTTTTCAGTGAAGAGTCATTCTATTGATCTGGTTCTTACATCGCCTACTTTATGACAATGAACATAAAATAAACAACTCTTCATCATGTAATGCTGATAGAGTTATCTAGTATGATAATTCCTCATGCTTAAATGGTCTCTTCCTCATTCTAGAAACCTAACCATGCAAAGTGGTTCTTTTATGATTTTCACTGATGGTTAATGAAATAGCATTAACAAATAATAAGAGGTGCTTAAGATGAGAATGTTTGGTTTCTTTTTCAAAGACCAGAAGACTATTTATAAACTGACTGAGAATTTATAGGTCAGAATTAAAGAGTAGGCACTACCCATATTGATAACAGTGGTAATGAACAGGGGAGTCAGCTGGTGGGGAGATCACTTCACTAGTGAATGGATTTCAACCACAGCTTTAACTCTATCCAGATTAAGAAATTCTTCACAGTATATGTTCTATCAAACCATCATATTCAACTATTCCTGCTATGACTATCAAGTAAACAGAAAAAAAATAATAGGAAGTTTACATAACAAGTTGGAGCTACTTATCTGCTGAAGAATAAGCCATGTAGCTGGGTGTCAGATTAATTTTTTCTTGCCTTCGTTTTTTAATTTTCATAGAATGACATGTATTGGTAGGGACCTTAGATACTACCTAATTTCAAGGCCCCTGCCACAGGCAAGGACACCCTTTCACCAGACCAGGTTGCCCAGAGCTCCATCCAACATGGCCTTGAACACCTGAGATAATATATAAATGTATAGAGATCAGTTTCAAAATTTTTTAATGGTTTATATTTAGTAATGCATTTAAATTATTACAGTACACAAGCTAAGAATTCAGGAGCTTAAAATGGAGCAGATTTAAGGGATGTCCCTAGATTTGTAAACCATTGTCTGGAAAAGGATGTAGGAAGCAGAAGATTTTCTCAGAGTCAGCAGAAAGGCCTTATGAAAATGCAACAATGAGATTTCTTTCCTCCAGAATTTATTAAACATGCAGAAAAACAGTTCCTCTCTTGATAAAACAGACCGTCATATCTGACTACAGCAGCAACATGGTGGGGGATGTGATCAAAAGTGAGGGCTGCAGTGTCTGAACCAACCAGGTTTGCATACGCAGACTACCCCTTTTGGCAAGCTAAAGCCCTCTCCAGAAGCAGCAACAACAGCTTCAAGGCCATTCTGGGCAGCACTCTTCTGACTTATTTACAGTAACGAAAAGGTAAACAGAGTAAGAATTCAGAGTAATGCAATTCCCTCTCATGTCACTTTTCTTCTGATTTGTTCTAGATTTTGTTGACGGAGCTGCAACAACCATGGCATTATTTAAATTACATCCAACTAACATAAATATTTAAATAGTGATTCAGGGATACAGAAATGGGCAGGAACTGATGCATAGGCAGTTCCACATGAATATGAGGAAGAACTTCTTTACTGTGCATGTAACTGTGCACTGGAACAAATTGCCCAGAGAAATTGTGGTCTCCCTCACTGGAGATGTTCAAGAATCATCCAGACACAATCCGGTGCAATTTTTTCTGGGATGGCCCTGCCTGAGTGGGGAGGTTGATGACCCAATGGGGTCCCTTCCAACCTGACTTAGTTGGTGAGCCTGTGAAATTAGCCAGAGCTGTGGAACACAGCTCATGCTAAACAGAGATGAGTGACTGCTATTAAGGGAACAAGTTGGAAAACTTTGCGTACAGCATTTTATTTCTTTTGCTTTAGGGTTGTTATCTTATAAAAGCAATAAACAAAGAACAAACAGAATTTTGCTTTTTAAGTTACATTAAAAAGTGTCTAGAGCTCAAGGGTAGAACACTTGCTTTTGTAGCTATAAATCTAGACAAAACAATGTAACATTTTTTTATTGCACTATTCAGCTGAGTTTCTAGGATCCTTGCCTTTAATATGGTAAAGGATTTTGTAAAACAAAAATTCCCTTTAGGCAGACTAAGATTCTCTGAAACCATTAGAGTTTCTTTCCTTTCTGCAGAAGGCACATTCAGAAAAATATTTTGTGTGCCTGTGTAAAATTTACACAAAATGCTCTCACTAACACTAATGGGAACATAAATAATTGTGTGCCAACTCTAAACATATTTCAAACCAGTGCAGAATAAACATCCATATCAAACACCAAGAGAGGTGCATCTAGATTCAGTAAGGAGGGAAGGAGTTGTTTTCCATGGCCATAGTTTAATTTAGGTTAAAGTGAAAAATGGGTTTAAACCAGGCTACATAAGTTTGAGCTCAACTTGCCATTTCAAAAGCAAAATAGCCTGAATGTAAGAAAAGCTTATAATTGTTCCAAGTCAGAGCTACAGAAATTCTTATATAATGTGTTTTGCAGAGAGTTTTTGGTAATGGCTTTTTGTTTATTTGTTTGCTTAATAGGTTGAATGGAACTTTATATTCATGTACACACACACACATACACATACATGTGTTTTACTTAAAATGAGGTTTAGCCTCTATATTTAACTCAGCAGAGTCATTAGTGAGGAGACAATTAAAAGAATGACAAATTGCTCTATTTTTAGGAGGCAGAAGATAGTGTCTGGGAAACAGTGTCACCTCCAATAAGATGAAATGATTGATGCTGTGCTAAAGGAACAGGGATTTCAAGAATTGCCAAAGAAACCTTGCAGTTCTCAGAAAATGAGAGCTTTCCACTTGACACTTCCCATCCTGTAAGTATTGTTTCACTAAAGAAGAAACAGATTAAATTCCAGCTGCTGTCAGTTCTTAGCCAGGTCTGTTGAAGAATGTGGCTTTTGAAAAGTTGTATCAATACTTCCCTTTCATTATTACCAAAGCAGGCTTAACTGTCTTTGATGTCTTCTTAGCGACATCATTACAGTTTTCTACAACGAGTGAATAGTGGGCTTTATTTAAGGTCACGTTGAAATTCTGAGTTGAAATTGCAATGCATTGGGGGACTGGATTGTTCATTGTTTATAATATCTTCCCTTTTGCAGTCTGTATCAAAACCAAGTGAAAGAATGGCTTCAATTTTCTCTTACATACATAGCTCAAGCTATTAACCTGGACCATTAGATTTTTTTAGAGTGCAAGCTCAAACATCTATATTTTGCTTTTCTGCAGGCTTAGCATTGCTTCTTAGAAAACATAACATACACAAAAAAAAAAAAAGGAAAAAAAGGAAAAGCTGATGAATTAGTTATATACAAGATTGTTTGGCAGACAGTTTACTACATCTGCAATGTTTTATATGTGAACTTTTGTCATACCTATTGATCAATATATCGCATTTTTCTGTGTGTTCAATATCTAATGATAACTGGGTAAGATGGAAAATTTCTCTCTAAATACTAAGTATACATGGACAGAGGGTATTACATTCAAGCTTGTGTACAGTCTTTTGGGAAATCAATCTAACAAAGAGAATGTATTTAATCATTCAGTCTTGTGGTATTTGTAGAGTGCTGCTGCTCAGTTATAAATCGAGTGCATCACTTCTACTGCTTTACCAATGTTAACAAAGTAACACATAAATAACAGCAGCAACAAAGCTGACAGAACAACAACAGTAAAACTGTTAGTGCAAGTTGTTTTCTATGTTCCTCTCTGTCTATTTGGCTGGAATATTTTGGAAAAAAATCAATGCATAGCACACAAAATCTTGCTTTTTATGAAGTCTGTGCAATTCTAACCCACCTTGTGAATTTAAGAAAATATTTGCTGGTAAGTATATGTCATATGTCAGGTCCTAAGTCAAATTACAGCTATAGAATCATGGTACTTAGTTGCAGTCTGGGATTAAACTTAATGGATGACTTCTCACTTTTAAACTTTTCATACTACTTGTAATAGCTTCTCATCAGGGTTGAGCACCTCACAGAGAGCAATGTGGTGTTGGGAGTCTCTTTGTGTCTGTGCTGGGGAGAATGTTATGTGGATTCAGAACTGGTTTGAGCATCTCTGAGCAGTGGATTGTGAATCAAAACTATACATTTTTGATTGTCTAAGACGGAAAAATATCTTCCTGCTGTTAAACTTTTCCAGATTACTCTCATATAAAATTCACAGTCTGAACCAAAGTAGAAAACTGCTGTGACACCTATGAATTGGCATTCTAAAATACCATGCCAGCTTTTTGCAGTTTCATTTTTAAGACTTAAGCATTTTATTTCCTGTAAGTTATTACTTAAGTTATATTCTGATTTCTTACGCAAAATTTTAAAGAAACAAGACTGTGTAAAAAAAGTGTTTAGAAAAAGGCCTAAAAAGCCTAAAAGGATTACAGCTCATGGACAATCAAAATGAATGAGGAAATGGCTGCCTACATTAATGCTACCAATTTATCCACTTAATCCATTTTAAAAAATCCCCCTGATATCTTAAAGACATAAAGAAATTGATAGCTCTGTATATTGTCATAGGCTAAAAAATTGCTGATTTTGGAATTTACTCTTAACACAATTAATTCACCTGGATGTGGAGCAACACCCCTACTTTCAGTAGTGCCTCCAAACTACCTCATCAATATTGGTAAGTCAACAGGGAGAGAGAGTCTGTAGAGAGCAGAGGATAGAGAACTGTACTGCAAAGCTATTTACCATGTTCCTCATGAGATGCTTATGCAAGCGAATGCTAAAGCTTGTGTTCATCAGCCTGTAGTCATTTCCTGTATAGCTATTCAATTTACTTAGGTAATTTAAAAAAACTTCATAAAATTGCTAGTGGTTTTATTTTCTTCCTGTTGACCAGTCAATTATTCACCTCCCTTGCCTTACATGGTTTAGAATTGGTCTAAATAAAGATACTATCTTTAGCACAGCTAAGTCATTTAAGTCATTTCACCAAGAAGGAAAACAGAAATATGTATATAAGATCTTTGGCAGATTCCTCTTGTGTGTAAATTCAATTAAGTAATTTGTAAAGGTCTATAAAATCTGAATTTTTAAAGTCCATCCTTTTTTTTTTTTTTTTGAGAAATATTCAGATAAGTATGAAAAAGATAAAAGGCATTTTAAAGTATTTTCTGTGACTAGTTTCCTAGTGGGTTTTGTCGAGTATTTTTTGGGAGTATATTAAAAAAGTATATAGCAAAAAAATCAACACAGGATAGAAGATTACAAACATTTTGTATAACAGAGGTCAACTTTTCCTGAAAAGAATGTTAACTGTTACAATTAGATTAGTTTCAAAAGACAACATCAATTATGTACTGGGATATAGAAATCAAAATTATGCAACATCAGAAATGTAAAACATTTATGTTTCAATAGCATTATTGCACACTTGCCTTTTGTCTAAGCAGTGGGAAACACAGTACTTTTAGCACTTTTGTTAAAAAAAGGTAATTTTAGGAGCACTATAATAAGTAACGAAACTAGATAATATTTCTCATGTACTTGAGAATTTTGATATTTAACATGCCTCATACTACTAAAGTAAGTTCAGCTTTTTAATAATATTTGGATTTGAAGCTAGATAGCTAGATACTATGGCAGATCTTTTTAATGTTAACAAGGTAAAAAATTACACTAATTATTAGGATTTCCTTGAAAAAACACATTTTCTCAATGCTACAATACTTGACATGGACTACAAATGAAAAAGATAAATATCTTTGTTTCTCATAAAATACTGACGATTAATAATGAAACCACAGACACTGAAGTTGTTGGTGCCTTTTTTGCTTTGTATTTGGGTTTTTTTTAATGTTTGGGTTGAATTTTTCTTCAGTTTGTGCTTTTATCTCTAATGTTCTTTGCTGGTATACTTTGTTGTTCTGTGCTAACACATACATAGGCATATCTTCTCAGTATTTTGGATTTATTTTGGTGGGAAATGGTACCAACTAAATTCAAGAACCAAATGATGAAAAGGCCCAATGATTAACCAAATAATTTCTGGTATCATAAATTATAGTCTGACTTCAGGATTCAAATTTAAGCTTACCACATCAATGAGATTGTAAAGAGAAAGTGCAATTGCAAATTTATATTAGTGCTCCTGGAAAACAGAGATTTTAGAATTATTACCACCTTACCAGTGTAATTCTTTTAAATCACCAATTACAAAATATCTGTTTCTTATTCTATGACAGAAGACTATCCTTAGCACACAGTATTTGTCAAGCTAGGTGAAATCCTATGCCAAGAATGCTTACTGTACTTTCATTCTTTTTTTAGCTATTAAAAGTCAGAGAGTTAGAGCGTGCGTTTGTGGTGACATTGTGAAGCTGATAAAACTGCAGCCACAGACAACCTGAAGGAGCTCCACATTTCTTTATTTAAGCTTGATGAAGAAATAATCCATCTCTTTTGTCCAGGCAGTCTTGGTTCAATATTGCGGAGTAATGGCATCATGTTTCACAACCTTTAGCTGGTTTCTCATTGATCAGTGACATTAATATACCTGTGTATGACACACAGAGAAAATTAATACAAATTTGAACTTGAATAAATTTGTCTGTGATGGTGGACTATAAAACAGTGAATATGTGTGCTGATTAACATTTCTGCAACTCACTTTTGTTAAAACCTACTTTTACATTCACCCTCCCCATTTTTGTTATATAAAGTATTTTCTAGTAAAGAAGAGTATTTTTAGTATGGGATGTCTTGGTAAAGAAATTGTAAGGTTATTGTAGGAAATCTTGGACAATTTGTTTTCTTCCTTGTATTACTAAACACACAAAAACCACAGCAAAAATAGACAGAAGTTTGAACAGTGAATATGTATTAGGTTCTGTTGCCTGATTCTCTTTTAGAGTGGTTATAGTTCTTACTATATATATATATCATCAATGTCTAAAAATCTGTAATGTATATACCATTGATTTTTCTTTCAATTGGAAAGTAGGTTTTTGTTTATTTGTTTTCCAAATTTTGTTAATTTGTAAATGAGGTAACCTTCTCCAGGCTTCACAACATCCTCATGGCTAAATACAAGAATCATAATGTCATAAATGAGGGTGAAAAGCAGGAAAAATCTTTCCTAGACCTCACAAATGCCAATTTTTTAATTTACTGCATCAGGTTTTTGCAGAATGCGCCTATTAAATCACTTGGAGATTCTGGACTTGTCCTCTTAAAGAACCTTCACTTTTTCTTAGTAGAGTTTCAGGAGAGTGAAGTTAGCTCAAAGCATTTATGGATCTTAGTGAAAGGAATGGACTGTCTCCAGAGTCGTATTCCTAAATTATATAGTCTTATATTAAAGGCAAAGGAAAAGACTGTGGCTAAATAAGACAACCAGGCATATAATGAATGAACATGTAGGTCAAGGTTGACTGGGACAAGTAACACAGATCAGTAGTTAATAAGAAAGCCAATTTTCGCCAAAAGTAGTAGTGGAAGTTAACTGGCAGGCAAATATGACATCTCTGTTAAAGTCAGGAGAATGTAATGAAGCAAGGGAGTTAAAAGAACTGTGAAGACTGGAAGGCAGAGTACACTCACAGGCATTTGTTCACACAGTATAAAACCTGGCACAAGTGACAGAAGAAATTCAAGCCCTTAAAATATTCCAGTCCCAGTTATGACCAGAAAGTACAGGAAGCAATGAATGCACACCAATCAAACATTGTGCTCGGAAGAGCTGGAAATGGCTTTTGCTGATTTCTTCAGGTTGGTTGCTTATTTTAAGCAAAGACACAAGACATAGATATAGACATAGACATGAGGGCTAGAAATTGTGACACATAACAATCTAGGTTCCCTGTGGAAGAGGGCAGGCCCAAGGCAGTCCCCTGGAATTTGATCTCCTACAGACCTTATGGGGAAAAAATTGCTGCATTAACAAAGAAACATGAGTGCTGAAGTGTTTGTTTTGCTTTGTGTATTTTACAGTAACTACCCTGAAGCAATCTTTTAGTAATACTTAAAACTTATTCTTGTTTTTAATAACCTGAAGGACATACAATGTCTTGACTACTAAGGGTTTGAGCATTTTTAACACATCCCAGCATTTTCAAGATGTAAAGGTAAAAAGGGCACATTAAGCTGTATATAATACCAGACTGATCATGAATAGGTAATAAAAGGAATCTTACTGTTTTTGGCCCACAGATGCATTAATCAGACACAAAAAAACCCAAGAAAAGTAAGGGAGAGCAGATGAAGAGGCACATAAATTGAAAGTGACTTTTAGTGACTGACTTTCACTATTGAGAGATCACTGTGACTATGACTTTTTACCAAATTTCACCCTCTAAAGAATTGCACTCTCTTCTGCAATTTGATAATGCCACTGGCATTTTTCTGCTTCTTACTTAACATCTCACCTTTTGCTCTTCTGATAGTATACTGTGCAAAAGATCTGCCTGATGAGTGCCTGCAGCAGCATGTTCTGGAGCTAAATTGCTTTCGTAATCTTTTTACTAAAATAAAATGAGCAGCAGGATGTTTGTCATTTCAGCTGCAACAGAATAAATATTTTATCATCCCTTCTTCAAAAGCTCATCTGTAACTCAACGGGTTTATTGAACAATTTAAAGAGTGAAAACATTTAATTCACTTTAGCTTTGATTACATTACATGGCCTATTGTGTTGAAAGCTTGAAGTAATTTGTGACTGGGGTTTACTTAAAATACTGATTTTTAATTACATTCCTCAGGTAAACTGCCATCTTTCTCAAATGGGTGTTCGATGTGTAGATACACAAAATATAACTATCTTTGAAAGAATTTCCATCAAAAGAAGATTTTCAGTTTTATAAAGAGAGTAGTTTTTTTTTCCCTTTTTCTTAGAAACTCTCAAAAGCATGAGAATTCTGTATGCAAGTAATAAAACATTAATGAAAAGGCATGCTGAAGCATTTGAAGTGGGGAAAACAATCACTTCACTTCTCATCAAACATGCAGAGAATTTAATCTGGTGCCCTTTAATAAAGATAGGCAAGGTTTTTATCTAATTATGATGTCCCTCCCAAGTCATTAGACAATCACTCAGTGAAGGTCAAGATTCGAGGAGCAGAACTTCAGGCCACATCTGCTGCTGACCTTGAACGCTGCAGGGAATCGAGAGCACTACTCCTTCACAGGACTTTGATTTGCAGCATCCTATTCACAGCACTATATGCCAAGAAAAATCATGTGACCTGTTGAAGATCAGTAGAAATAATAAGCCAAATGAAGCATAGGTATGATGAGGACAAATGTGAAAATAAATAAAAGCAACATGTCTTGTTTTATCCTGTATCTATTTGTGAAATTTATCAGAGAGAGACAATTGAAATGATAGAGTGAGAGGAAGAGTTTTATTTTGTAATAATTTTTTTCACAACTTTTCTTTCACCTCAGCAGGGAAGAAAGGACATAAATTAAAAAAAAAAAAGAAAAGAAAAAAGGAAGGAAAGGAAAAAGTTTGAAAGTAACTGATTTCGTTATTGAACAAACTCTGTATCTTTGTAAAAGCCTTTAACTATAGTTTTGCTTACATCACTCTCATGGCTGATACTATCTTGATAAAAACATACTTTTTAATAAACAACAAAAGGAAGAATTTGAAATAAGAAACCTACATGTAAAGGCAGATGAGAGAGCCTTGGCTTATAGCCCTGATACCATGAAATATTTTATATCCTGGTACTCAAATCTCTGATAGATATTTTAAGAATGTCTCTTCCTCAGTTCTGTTTTGCCTTATTGTGCCTCGCTTTGTCTTCCTTGCTTTCTCCTGTCTTTCTGGTCTCTAATAGGGCTGACATTTATTGTCTGTAAAATATCCTCTGTTCAAGTGACTGTTGTTCATCCTTCCTGATCATGAGATTTGTCCATTCTTTGTACAGATCTGTCTTCGCTGTTTACTTTAAAACCTCTGCCTGTAGGAAAATTCTGTCCAGGTCTTCTTGGCATAAAAAGCTACTATTTAAGTGTCAATGAGACAGATGAGGTGGGAGGCCAAATGCTATCCTTGTTTATGATTGTGAGAATAGAATCAATCTCTCTAATTCCAATGTGGAGGACAGAAAATCCCTATAAATAATCTTAACTTAGAATATAGTAACAAACCTGTAAAATGACATATTAGCTTCTTCTTTGTTATACTTTAATTTCACAAGGTAAAGGGGTCACAACTGAAATTAAAAGAATAATATATGAATTCCATACATGTTTTAGTAGTAACGTTTGGTTGATTTTTATATGTTTTGAAAGTTTAAAAAGACTGTCTATTCTTTCTATTGTGTATTTTTAAATTATGCAATACACATAAATAACCCATATTTTTCTATTCTTTGATTCCCAAAGTAGCAACACCTAAATTATTTTCTCATTTACTTTTTTGTTTTTCTTCTTTCTGTTTTTTATATTTTTTGTTTATTTTAGGTGTTGTGTTTGTTTGTTTCTTTCTTTCTTTCTTTGATTTGCTTGCTTCCCAGAAAAACATAACTGGGGGGCATTGTCTCAATTGCAAGAGAAGACTGACTTGGTCTCCATTCTCTCTTTCACAATTAAATAATGATCCCACTATTCTATCTGAGGTGAACTACCTTAGCAGAAGGCAGTCTATTCCAAGCTCTTGCTATATGTCTCATAATCTCTCAGGAGTTTGTCTCAAGTTGCTCAGGCCCAAAAAAGGACAGAAGTTCACAAAAACTAAAAACTCTGCCAAACTTTGCAATGCTTCATGCGTTCAGCAGGTCTGGGAAGATGACCTTCTTTCACTGACAGAAATCTCCTTCCGTGGAAGGAAAATATCACTTCCTCACTCCCACACCTGAAGCTCCCCAGTTTTTTTGTCAGTTTCACTACATTAAAACTATATTTTCTTCCCAACATTCTTATGCCTAAGTCACATAATGGGAATTGCAAGAGAGACTTAAAAGCCACTGAATGTCTTTTTTTTGGAATTGATCTAAATATTCTCCATGTGATTGCTGGCATTTAAACACAGCAAGGTTTCCCTTCACAGAGAATTGAGGTGAAGTACAGCTTAAAAAATTAAGTGTGATAATTGAGAGCAACAATGATAAAATCACTTATTCCTGGTATTTAAATTCTTCCACTTCTTAGTTAAAGAATCTTCAAATAGATGACAGTGCTTTGGTAAGGTGGGAGACAAATATGTAATGGAAAAGGACAAACAAAAATAAGATACTTTATAAGTATATAACATGAGTTTTCAGTCTGAACTTTGCCTCTGTGTCTACAAATAAGAATGTTAATAAGGGTCCATTGAGCTAAGAGAGATTTTGGCTACAAGGTGGAAAAGTCTTAGAAAATGTTCTCGATATAAACTAGGTTAAGATGTAAACCATGTAAACATGGCAGATTAAAATAGATTAAATATGGTAAATAGTGATGTGCTTTGAGCACAGAACATTCTTGAAGGCTCTTGAAAGATAATTATTTATTTAGCTTTTACTCTTGACACCCATGTCTAGGTTGCAGTAATTTAAAACTTATCTTCCTACTCTGTAGCATAAACTTGAAGAGGTTAACACATAGAGGAATTTAATTTGTGTCTTTAAATTACTACTGGTACTTGAGAGTCCTCAGAATGCATTCAAAAATGTTTCAGCTTCTCTTCACTTGGTCTCCATCCTGCTCCCGTAAAACCCGTGTCTTCCTTTTGTTCACTCATGCCTCGTGCACAAATTCTCCGAGAGTGACAAGTTCCATTTCAACCAATGTATATCCAAAAGGATAAGAGTAAATGACAGAGGTTTTTACTCTAGGTCTTCTGTCATGCAGACCTTTGTTCTTATGTAGGTCCAACCCTACTATTAGTTAATGAATATTAAATTATTTGCTCTATAATGGAGCAAATTCAAGACCACTTACTGTGGCAAAAGACATTATGGGCTTTTGAACAAGGCATTGAAAGAAGCAGCAACATATTCCACAGGTAATTTTTCAAAGGAAATATCTCTACTGTTCAATTACACTCATGCGGTTTCTAAATACATCTGTTTAACTGTCCAACAGAGAATGCAGGGGAAATGAAGTGAGGACATTAATGCCCCTCAAAGAAAGGTATTTAACATTCTTCAGCATTTCTTTCTTCTTTTTCTACTTCATGTAGTCTTGCACTCATTGTTCTGGGCTTTAACAGTAATATACAAGATTCTTCGTTCATTCTAGTATGCAACATCACAAGATAGCTGTTGTAACTCCAAGAATTGTGCTGTTATACTCATCCATTGCTGCAAGAAGAATTCTCTCTTATCTCCCTGCATCAATGAAAAAAGTCATACTAACATTGTTTTTGTAAACAAACTTTTCAGATGTGAACATTTTTCTATGCATGGCACAGGAAATCAAGGCGCTAAATTTGGTTCTGAGAATTCCCATGACAACTCCACTCTAAAGTATTCCAATCAGTAATGCTAAATCTTTGTCACAGAGTCATACACACAAACAAAATACTTGTTAGATGAAATGTTTTTTTGAAGTTTATATACCCTTTTCTAATCTGGTAAGCGGTAATAGAATAATACTAATTTCTGCAGTTATATACTCTATAATTCTGTACTCTGTCTCTTAGTGGGTAACAGTTTTCAGAGCCACAGAGCATCTATTGATAGCTAGATAGGACAAGAGATCCACCTTGTTACCCACCAGCAGCACCCTACAGTTATTTCTCTGTTTTTCATCCATATTACCATTTTTTCCTCCAATTACCAAACCCAACCTGTGAGCTGTCCAGTCCTAGAATTATCATTTTCCCAGATCCACATGGTATTTGTCCCTGCCTCCACTTTTGGATGACACTTTGGATGACACTTAAAAAAGTGTTTCAGAAAACCATATATGTTTGGAGATCTATTTTAGGTGCTCTAAGAAACAATTGTAAGAGGTTTCCAGAAAAAACACAGGATATTATGTGGAATACCAAATGTTGTTTAGAAATGCAGTTGAAAAGGAGAAATAAGCATGAGGTACCATACAGATTAGTACAAATGTTGATTCTGTATTTTCAGACACAAAAAGAGAATCTGCTTTGTTAGGGTGTCGAAAAATCAGAGGTTTGTTTCTATCTCAGTATATTGTTTGGCATACTCAATAGACAGAACAGAATGAGTTAAATATATGATGTTTTTATTTGCTGCCACTGTTGCTTACAGAACATTTATAACAAGCTTTTTGAGACTCCTTGTAATGGTGAGGAAACAATTTGTTTTGAGAATTAATTTGCTGAATGGGAAATGTTTCCAGTTTGCTTTCCAAGCTATAATGATGTGACTGAATTCTGAAGTGCCCTTGAAAATCTGCAATGTAGAACAGCATATACACAATGCATTCATTCTATACAGTGCCAAAGAAACTATTAACAACAAATAAATACATGCTGTTTTTCTTAATTTATTAACTGGTTCTGATTTTGATTTCATTTTCTCATTTTATATCACCTCTGATACACCATTTGTAGTAACTCAATGAGGTCTCAAGTCATCATAGAATTTAAGCATGTGCTGAGTTCTTAGCACAGTGAATAAAAGTCTGCCTGTTTAGGCTGAGGATTCTCTGTGGTGCCTACTCCACGCATTTCCTATGTAGCCCTTAAATCTTCATCATTCTTTCAATCAGACTATTAATTCTGGTTTTTCAGAGTTCAGGTCCTATCTCAAAGACAATTAGTGATCAGTGATAAAGAGAACTCAGTCATCACCCTTTACTTCTCTCACTCACTGCAATTAATAAGCCAAATTAATAGCTTGAACTGAAGAAAATCAAATATTACTTTCTATTTTTTTGGAGGCTGCTGTGTGCTTTAGCTCTCTAAGCACCTAACCTACAGAGTCCTTGTCAAATACCAAGTATCAATTAATTAAATAGTTGTGTCTAAATAATCAATAATAATGATCTGATTTTATTTTTAATCAGAAAATAAAACACTTCATATTTTGTGAACCCTTGAATTGTAAAAAGTCAAAAAAGGAAAATTTCAAAAAGCGGCAAGAGATCTTATTATTGATTAAAATTGATAAAGCAGAGGAAAATCAGTGGCACAATTTAATTAATTTCTCAAAAGTCTACATTCAGGACTTAGGCCATCTAAAATTCCTAGAAAAAATCCATTGGTCAAAGGTCAGCCTAGCATTGAGGAAAAAATAACATTATGAAGAAAATAATTTATTCAGATGATTCAGTCATCACATAAGGTCTAAAATATACAAAAATATTAACTTCATCAAATAAAAATCTCCCAAACAATTTCATTTACAAATATTTACTTATCTGCAGCGTCCTTACCCATACTATCAACACTTCTATGCACAGAGAAACTGGAAGCATCTCACTTACAAGATGTCACTTACTCACTTTAGCCTCAAGGAGAGACAGCTAAGAGGGGATCAGCTGAGTTGTACATTTTGGTCATCAATGTCTATAAGTATTGAAGTGAGGGTGTCAAGAGGATGGAACCAGGGCTGTGCTTGGTGGTGCTGAGTAATAGGATGAGAAGTAACGGGCAGAGACTGAGGCACAGGAAGCTCCACCTGAACATGGGGATGGATTCTTTACTGTGCAGGTGACTGAGCACTGGAACAGATTGCCCAGAGAGGTTGAGGAGCCTCCCCCACTGGAGTTTATCAAGAACTCGTTGGATGCAAACCTGTGCAAACCGGTGTTCTAGGATGACCCTACTTAAATGTGGAGCTTGGACCAGATGACCCATTGTGATCACTTCCAACCTTACCCATTCTGTGATTCTGTGATTCTGTGAAAACAGTATTGCAATTTCTCCAGAAGAAAATGTGTTGTACTTTAAATTCACCAAGCTTAAGCTCAAGATGCGGAAAAAACCCACCATTTCTATGCCATCATCTAATTGATATTGCTACTTTTGTTGAAGACAGGCATCAGTTTAGAGATGCATGGGGTTATAACTGAGGTACCAGATTCTGTCGCAAAAAAAACTTCTAAATTCTCATAATCATGGGAATTTTCTTTTTTGACTGGGCACAGTAGGCTCCATGGGATACCTGTCACTCAGATGCTGTAGTGTATTTGAAGTTTCATAAGTCTGTATTTTCCATACAAGTAGTTTTCCATACAGTAGTGGTGTTACTGTACGTGTTAGGCTAAAGACTGGCAACCCCCTAAGGTTCAGTCCTTAGGGGGAAGAATTTGGCTTGAGGCTGTGCTCTGATGTTTATATCAAAGTGATGCTGACACATACTGAGAGCAAAAGTCAGGAAATTTACCAACAAATAGTTGCTTTGAAAGCAGCTTCTTTTGAATCCTGATGCCTTTGTTCTTTTCTGTTCAGAAAGCTGGCAATTTGACATAGTGGGTGTTTCCTGGTGCTTTTTCTCCTTGGTACTTGTACACAGAAGAGGACACTAACTTGTCTGGTTTTGACTACATCTACACCTCTACAGTTTCAGCCACACTGCAAGCTTTCATTATCCTAATAACAATGTAATTCCAAAATGCTTTCTTCAGAATCCTTAGTAGTCTGCTCTTTCAAACATCATTCAAATAACATGAAAATAGGCACCTTAAATAAATAAAATATATTTATTATTTTACTTATCTCTTTCCTATGTTCAAATTTCCATTAATTAGTCATGGACTTAGAAGCAAAATAAAAACATATAATTCCTGCATGTATAATATTTTGCCTATTGTAGATAACATTTAAAGTGTATCAAAATAATAATTTTTATTTTCATGTTATTGTTCTAAGATGACTACAGTAATGTCTCTTATTATTTAAACTGACCTCTTGGAACACTATTTTGAGAAAATATTAAATTTATATATCCTTAGGAAGTTGTTGTTCTTGAAGCTAGGGAGTATGACAGCCAGCACAATACCCAATAGCATTCAGAGGGGTTTCAGATAAGCAATAACTGCTGCATTAATTCTGGTCAACACAGAGAGGTAGCAACAGGAAAAATGTTGCTTCCTGAGACAGAAATAAATTTTCTTTGACCTAGCTTAATTCATAGCTATAGGCGTGTGGATAAACAAGGGAATGGACATGGGTTTGTTTCCTTTAGGAAAATCTAGAATTGCCCATAAATTTATGCTTTCCCCAAACTGTTTTCCTTTATCTCTCCAGGTCAGCACTGTCTTTAATAGAACTGGCTTCTCTGAGCCTGCCTCATGTTCTGTTCAAAAGGATTCCAAGTAATTCTCACTTATTAATTATCACAGGTCTGTAAGAGAGAATGTGTATCATCAAAATACAGTAATATGTATATCATCAAAATACAGTAATAAATAAATACCTAGAGGTATACTTTACACTTTTACATCTACTGAAGCTACACAGCTTCAGTAAATGAACATTTTGCATCCCCATGGGATCAGACATATGTGAAGTTGTTAATGAATTTGGGTGATGTCATTGTGTGTCTACTCTCTAAATCTTTGACAGGTCATGACAATCAGAGAATCCCCTCAATGACTGCAAAAAGGCAACAGTAAGATCATTTTTGAGAACAACAAGAAGGACTATTTGGAGAGCAACAGGATCATCAGCCTAAACAATTCACCTGAAAAAGCTATGGATAAAATCCACCTGAAAGCCTGCACATGAAGAAGACTGTGATTGGAAACAGAGATAAGGGAATTACCAAGGGCATATAATAGCTGACCAATCTGTTTTCCTTTTGTGATGAGGTTCTTGGCTTTCCTCTGAAAAGAAGAGAAGTGGATGCTCTGCATATTGGTTTTATCAGGGTTTTTGATATGATATTGCACACAGACCTCGCAACTAATTTGGTAAGTTATGGACTGAGTAAATGGACTTGAAGGTGAAAATAAATTGGCAGGTCCTCCTGATTTTGTGATGTAATAGCAAAACATCATTGTTCAGCAACATTACTCAGGATTTCGTACTGAGTCTATTATAGTTATGCATCTGAAATCCTGTACAATGGGACTAAATGCTCCAAGCCATGACAAGCTGTGGGGAATTACTCCTCACTGAGATCTTGATAAACTATAAAATTATCTGAACTTACCTCATAATGTTCAACAGAAACAACAGGTGCAACAAACAGTGTTTGGGTAGTAGCTGAGTGAAAAAAAAAAAAAAAAAAAAGATTTAAAAAACTATTCCTACAGGAAAAGACCAGAATGTCCTGGTGGACAAGCTGAACATGACTCAGTGGCATGCACTGACAGCAGAGGTAGCCAGCTACAGAGTGTATGACCAGGAGTGCAGCCAGCCCTGGAAGGAAGGGGTGGCTTGCACCTATTCAGCACTCGAGAGACTGAGCCTTGATTCCTGGATTATTGTGTCCAGAGATTTGTACCCCAGTGTAATAACAACATTTTCACACTGGAAAAACTTCATTACAGGCCACCTTGTCAGGGTACTGAGATACTTTTTACATGAAAACAGAAGAAGAGAACTTGATTTTTTTCAAATTTAAGAAAAGGAGAATAAAGGAAGATTTTGCCGAGTTCAAAAAATGTAATTTCTTCAACTGCCAAGCTTTTTGAACTTCTATAGACTACAAAAAAATTCTGAAAGAGTGGTAAAAATGTGCATATATGTGGACTCATATTTAGTTATAATGATCCTATATATAAAATGTGTTACCTGAATTCTTGAAAAAACAACAGGAGGAAGAAAATAGAAAAAGTTTATTAGTCTGAATAAATCTTTACCCTTTCATACTGCTACACACAAACTATTATTCATTTTTACTATCAGTAGAATTTTATTAATTTAAGATTAGACATGTAAAATAATTTCTCTTACACTTGTGTTTATGTACCACTTGTCACTTTCTCTTTCGATTTTTCTACTTCATTCCTTATTTTCTCCCTCATTTTGTTGTAGGTCTAGCCTCTAGAGATAATACACAATTTGATCTAACTATATTCTTAAATAACCAAATACGAATTTGAAATAATTCCCTAAAAGACAGTGTCCTAAATCTTAAGGATGAGCAATTCCTAATTTATAATGCTAAGAGATGCTCTCAGAACTCTGTCAGGATGAAGGATGATTCTCATAATTTTTCATGTTCTGACATTGTCATGCACAGCAGGAAAGCTATGACACAATTACCATCATGGAAATCTGGCAGGATTACTCAGACAATTGGAGTACCTGCAAGGGCAACGAAGCTAATGAAGGGTCTGGAGTACAAGTCTTAAGAGGAGTGGCTGAGAGAGGTGGGATTGTTTGGCCTTGGAGAACAGGAAGATCAGAAAGACCTTATTGCTCTCTACAAGTACTTGAAAGAAGAATGTAGCAAAGAGGGGATAGGTCTCTTCTCTCAGGTAAAAAGCAATAGGACAAGAGGAAAAGGTCTTAGGTTGTGCCTAAGGGAGGTTTAGGTTACATATTAAGAAAAATTCCTTCACTAAAAGGGTTGTCAAATTGAAACTTTCTAGTACTGCCAACAAGAATCCTGCATCACCACTTACATTCTGTTCTTCCCTTCTCTAAAAACACAACAGCTCTACTGTCTCTCAATAAAGCTTCATTTCACCTAGTTAATTGTTTTTTTGTTAGCAATCTGAAGGAGAAATTAAAGTAAAAGGTACTAAGAACCAAAGCAAATACAATTAAAGATCACAGACATACTCAATGACTGATGCAATTACAGGGCTTCTGACAGATACAGTCTTCCAGCTACAACAATCTATGAGTAAAACACCTCTTGAAACAAAGATTATACCTTACCATGTTTCTAAATAGATAACAATGAGTTCTTTTCTCTGAATTTCCTGGTCCTTTCAAAAATCTCTTTACAGTCTATTGTCTGCGTTCATGAGTTCCACAGTGTAATTATACATCATATACAAGCTACCCAATTTTGTTTGCTCTAAATTTATTGTCTGGTAATTTCAGCCATCCATTTTTGTTGTTGCCTTAATTGTAACAGATACATAATAATTTGGTATTCGATTTCCACTCTTTTTTGCACAGAATTTTCATACCCTTTCCTAACATTAGGATGAAACATCCTTTTAACCTAAAAATTCCAAACTAAATCTGTGCCCTGTTCCATGTCATCATTCATCCTTTTTTCTTATACTATCCCTAGTTATCAACACTGAATTTCCTTTACTGAGTTGTCATTCCTTCACTTCTGCAGCCAGATTTAAGCCAGTGATCACAAATTTGTATAAAATTTTATGTCATGTACAAATTTTATCCCTCACTATTCATCCTTTTTCTTCCATCTGTGATGAATATACTAAGCCTGAGTCTCCACAGGTATTCTGGTACGGTTCCAGCATTGGAACTATACTGAAAATTAAAATCTTGTTGTTTTTATTTTTGTTTCTTTAGTTTTTGTTTGCTGAGGCACAGAGGGACCATACCTCTTAGCTCCTGGTTTTGACTGGGACAGAGCTAATTTGCTTCATAGCAGTGCATATACAGCATCTCGTGTGAAGGGATTGTCAAGTCCTTCTCATGCAGCCCTGAAAGCAAGCAGGGTGGTGGTGCATGAGAGTTTGGGAGGGAGCAGAGGTGGACAGCTGATCTCCACTGCCCAAAGGGATCTTCCATACTATACAGTGTCATGCTCAGCAACAAAACCTACGAGGAATAAGGAGGAAGAGTGGTCAGAGTTATAGTGTGTTGGTGGTTTCTCATGGACAGGACGGGACTGCTGGGAGATGTTCCTTGAGCTTTATTGCAGCATCAGTCTCATTACATCGTTGAGACAATGGGAAGATGGCAACAGCTCACGTCTTGCCAGCAGAAAGCAAAGATTTCTTTGTTACAGAGCATTTTAAAAACTTTCTGGCTATAGCATATTGCTAAAGCTTACAGATAATTGTTCTAGCCAGTCACTGAAAGCACATGTACACCTGTTTTACACAATGCTTGCTTGTATGCTTTCTATTAACAATACACAATACTCCATTATTAAGCTTAAAACCTTCTACTATATTGCTAAGAGTATTTTTCTGCAGTCTTAAGGTCTATCTTGGCCAAGCCTAAAACTCAAACTATTGTTTCATCTCCTTGCTTGCTATACTATTGTAACTTTTCTACTTTGAGACTTTGCAGCTGTAGCTTAGTTCTAGTTTTTCTGTTCTTTCTGTTCCTGATGCCTGCTTTCACAGCTTTCTGAACGTCTTCTTACCTTTACTATTTCCCACATTATGGCATTTGTCTTAAGTCACCTCTATGCATGATGGAGCCTGGCTTTTCTGGAGGTGGATGAACACCTCCTTGCACATTGAAAATGGTGAAAGAATTCCTCATTTTGGTTTGCCTTTCATGGACACCTTTTCCTTTACCCATTCAAATCTCTTTATCTCATTTCATGAATTTTCACACTTTTAAACTTCTAATTTCTCCCCCACTCACTGTGGGGAGTGACCTAGTGGTTGCATGGGGCTGATCTGCGGCCGGGGGCAGAACCACAGCAGCTCATTAGAATTTTATTTTTTAGGAGCAATTGTTGTGAGATCTTCCTGAAAGATTTTTGGAAGGATCTTTATGCATAATCTTATTGATTCTTTAAAGGCTAATGTATCTATGAGGCATGCACAAAAATGGCTTATGTTTTAATTTGGTATAGCAGGTTTACTCATACACACACCATTTTTTCTTCACTGTCTATGCCAAGACAAGACACTGGTCTACAAAGTTCTCTTTAACAACATATCATAAAAGTCACCTTCCCTCTCTTTGATTTCAGTAATGATTTGAGCCATATATTGGCTTAATGTACTAATTCAGAGACAGGAGATTCATATCTGAGATTCATATCAATTCAGTGATTCATATCTGAGATTCAGAGACTCATAATTGAGCCTTTGATGATTTTATGAATATGATGCATGACGTTTTCAAAGATTTTATATCTGAGTTTCTTAAGAGTGCCTTTAAAACTCATTGAGTACCAACTAGATTGAGCTGGCCAGCAGGGTCCTAGCTTCATAAGGCTTTTTAAATTCTGGCATTCCTGTTTTTGCATTATTTATGAGCTTCATTATTTGCTTGAACTACCTTCTTATCTACTAGTCATTCATTAATGATACCCTCAAACACCTTGTTATAAGCTGTAGCAATACCTAAAATACCTGTGAAAAGCTTTGCTTGCTCTGATGAAAAAAAATATCTGTCTTTTCTGGAACTAATATCTATATTTGTTCTCCAGACAAAACAGAAAACCATAGAGATCATTCTTGCTTTTCTACTTTTGAAAGCAATTTTAGCTATTCATGCTACTTCTGTAGTTTATTAGTTACAGTACACTGTGATTAAATTTATATGACAGATAATTGTGGCTAATATTTCAAATATGAAGGAGTAAATTTTCCACTGATGGAGTTATGCCACTGCAACCTGGCCCCATCAGTACAAGCTCATTTCCATTTGTGACAGATGAAAGCCTTTGGAAGCATGGAAACTTCAAAGACCATAACACTGAGATGCACAGCATTATGGATGCATAAATTCAGGAAAAGGCTGTTTTATCAAAGCTGGGGGTAATTAATGCAAATCCCTAGACTTTCAAGCAGGTAAATAAGCATGAAAGCCTCACCCATTTCTGCAAGACTGTATATATTGGTTTGTTTTGGTTCAGGAAGCTGATGAGGAAGTCAAAAATATGGCCCTTGACAGGAATAAGACACTTTCTAGACTGTGAATTAGAGTGTAGGTGCTGAGTAAATATGAAAAATATAATTTGGATTGAAGAAGATAAGGTTGAAGCTTAAGAAACAATATTGAGAGAATGAAACAGTGTCATGAATGTCTAATCAATCAGTAGAAAGCAAGTGACTTGAGAAAATAATGTGAAATGTGTCTAAGTAAAAAACTGTGCCTCCTTCTATTAATTAATCAAGTGGTATGACAATTAATACATTAAGATAAAGAGAATTTTTTAATATTATTCTTATAATTTTACCTATAGAAAGGTAAGAAAGGTAAATAATTTTACCTGTAAGAAAGTAAAAACATGAAGATTTTTAGAAGAAATAATTTCTAAAAGAAAATTCACTTTGAAACAAGCTGATCTAATTGTCAATTCCACATTTTGCCTCTTGGAAAAAGTCATGTTCCCCTCAAATTTGCCAATAAGCTGCAGGAAGGTTACCATTTGTTTCTAAGATGTTTTTAATGCTTGGTTTCACCCCATTTTTATTACAGTGTACCAGAGGCAGAGAGTACAAACTTTACAGCTTCTGACAACCCTTCTAGGGAGATGCATATAATTTCAGCCTTCATATTAAGGGAAGGAGCCAAGGAACTGTAATTCAAACACAACTGAGTGAAAAACAAAGCATATTTTGAAAGAGACATCCTATACTAACATTCTGCTTTGTGTCGGAAAAGTTTAAATGTCTTTTTAGTTGAAATCACGGCTAAAACTACATCCCTCAATTCCCCAAAATGTTTCATCTCCAACAGACATGGGGTAAAAACTGGAAAGTAAAACACACTTCTGTTTCCTTAGTACACACCGAAGGGTTTTAAAAAGATTCTTTAAAATATTTTGCTTTACATTGATCATGCAAATAACTTTTTTTCATTAACAATTGCATCATTTAATAGACTGTGGGAGTGTTTGTCTTATCTTAAACAACAGATGGGTACCTATCTCATGGTCTAGATTATTTCCTGCAAAGCTTCATTTTGTTCTTTAAAATTATCTCCTTTTCTTTCCCATACTAATGAAGTTTTCAGTGTCTCTCTGTGAAAGATCTGCATTCACGTAAGTCAAATTACACAAATTTATGCCAGAGTTTGAAGAGAGATCCTGATTTTCTCAAGCAAGTTTCTATGGTGATACTTTTTACACATATTTTCATAAGCTGTACACTATCCTTTGTCATGTTAATCTCCTGAAATATATTTAAATAAAATCCCATAATAGCTGTGTTTGGAGTTTGGCCCAAGTCCATATTTTTTGTTTGTTTGCTGGAGCTTTCTTCTTCTGTAAAAACCAAGTATTTCACAGCTTGTTCTTGTTTGTTCAGTTTGTTAATGTATGATTCAATCGTTAAATACAGCTCTATGCCTAGGTTTCCATCAGATGCTTTTCTAATTTATTTGCCATCTTTCGCATTTCTAGTAGTTAATAACAATTTTGCCAATTTAACTAATTTCACGCAATAAACATTTCAGTTGCAAATAATTTAGCTTTGAAAAACAGTAACTAGAAGTTTTATACTTATATTTTTAATCAAAATGGAAGTATTTTTATCTTGTCTCTGTTTTCAAGTGTTTCACACATACAGCAATGATATTTCTACAACATATTACCATTACCATTAAAATTATTGAGCAAGATCTCAAAAATATTTTTTCCTATCATGAAAAGACATGTTTCAAGGTCTTACATCTGCCCATATATCAGAAATCAAGAGTGACAAATTAGGAGTCATGAATCAAGATTAAGGGCCATAAGTCATGTGCTCAGAATAAGACCAAAAAGAAGGCATTAAGAAAATACTTCAGTTTATGTGTCATGCATAGAAATTATTATGGATTTTAGAGGTACCCTCTTGCCACTGGAGGGAGGAGTGCTTCCTCATTTAAATTAAAGCTGCAGTTGGAAAGCTACTGGAATGTGAAATTTTGTGGTACAGCAATAGGGAATAAGAGGAATCAAGGGTTCAGGCAGAGATCAAGGTGAGCTTCTACTGTAATCAATCACAGTTCTTTTAGCATTGTTCCAGACTCTGCACACTCATACAACTGCTCAGTAACCAACGTGCTTGATTCCTAACTCCTAAGCAAACCATGCTGAGATTCAGATTAATGGCTACTCCTTTATCCTCACTGCCTTCCAAATAAAATATTTTCTTACATTTATTCCTTGTCTGAGGAACATCATTCTTGATCTTTCAGTCTTCTCTGCAAGAGAATCCTCTGGTAAAAAGTGTTTCTTCATAGACAGAATTGCACCACTTTTGAGGGTGCTGTCATGATCTCAGCATGACTTCAGAAGGTAGACAGACAGTCCAATGCTCTCTTGGACTCTATGTCAACATGGATATGGCTTTTGGACAAGAAGCAGGAAGGACAGCACAGTAGCCCATGCCTTCCCCTGGAAGGTGCAATGTCCACTACTTAACCTTATGCATATATTTTTCAGGATCACAATTCTGATACTGTCTATCTGTACTGTCTATACTGCCTACTAAAAGAAAATTATCAGTCCTCGATGTTGAAAACAAAAAAAAATTAAGGCTCTGACACTATGAAAAGTGTTGAAAAATGTCCCCTGCTCAGGTTTCAGTTCACTGGCAGTGGCCATCATTTCATGTCTAGCTGGGATTCATATTCCTGGCTTAAGCCCTTTGAAAAATAGGCATTGACACTACGAGTTTAGTAAGATCAAAAGACACTTGAAAGAAATAGGTATTTCCAGAGAGTGATTCACCTAACTGTAAAATACAGAGGATGAAGAGTGTCCTAGGTAAGCCTTTCTTTATCACTCCTTTGATTATTAGATAGTGACCTGATACTACATCCTTAATTCTAGCCATTTACTGAGATTCATATGCACACCTTGCCCATTGTCACTCTACAGGCTCTTGTGTTATATATTCTTCAGGTGAAGGAGAATATCATCTTCTTATGACTTACATGAAACTGAAACAAAAAATGTACTTAAAATTTGCTGGGGTAAATTAATTTCCTAAACTGCTGCTCTCCGTTCTGTTTATGATGGTGTCTTCCATTTAACTGTAAACTATTTAGATACAGCAGATTTTTTCTTATATTTAACTGATTGCTACTTTCTGTCACTTTTCTGACTCTTAAAACTTCCTGATGCTTTCAAATTGTACCATGATTCATACAACTTTTTGGAAATATTGCTTCCTTTATTCCATCTTCAGTAACCAGTTTTATTTTATGAATTCCTTTTAATAAGCTGATTCATGCCAGGTGCCAGTTTTTCTCATATTCTTTTAAGAAACCAATGACTAAGAAAGTTAATGATGAAAACATGCACCATTGGGAGGTGAAAGAGTTCGTTTTCTGACACAGACTCATTAGATGATGTGGCACACACCAAGGGTGGCATTGATTATCATAGCCTCTGTACTCTTAAAGGTTAATGACCAGGATAATTAGCTGACCTATTGTAACCGGATAACATTCAATTGATAAGTGTCAGGTGATTGTAGTTATTAAAACAGAGCAGGAAGACACTCTCTGACTTTGCAAGATACTTATCAAAAATTGCCTCTGAAAGAAGCTGTGGAAAACATCACCTGCCTCTTTTTGAAAGGTCTAGTTTAGTAATTTCTATTCTATCTATTTTATCAGTGCCTCAAATATGTATCTTGTCTGCAAAAATAATATTAGAATATAGAGGTTTAGGAACAGAGACTGTGGTGAAAATTTTAAAGGTAGTTGGTCATATATTACAAACCATAAAAGGAGGACTTAACCCATGGGTTTATTTTGACAATATTATTTCCCAGCAAGGGAAGCAATCCCATGATAAAACTATTTTTATTAAAACTATTTGAACATTTCCTATTTAAATGTATGATGTTGCTGGTAAATAGGTTGGGGTTTTTTTGTTTTGGGTATAGGATTTTTAACTTGGAATCAAGCAAAAATAAGTGTGGAAAATGTATGGTGAATATTTTCTAGATAACAAGAAAAAGAACACTTGATATTTAAGAGATTTGATCTAGAAAAATAATTGGCCCTATGTAATTGGATGTCTGAGATCTGTAGGATCCCTGTACCTCTGTTTATTTCCATTTTGCTTTGTTTTGATGTTGCATATGCACTCTGTCAGCGTAGATATTATAAGAAGCAAGATCTGCATAAGTCCTGTCTTTTACTACTCTAGTTGATTTTATGCAGTATTCTTGCACATATTCTAAATGTGAGCATTCATATTGATTTTCTATGAGTATAATAATAATGATAGGTTTTTTTAGACATCTGCACAACACTAAATTTAAATGTGTTCCATCATAATTGTTCTAATTTTTTTCAAATTAATTCCTTTTCCACATCTTAGCATTCTAGGAAAAGTTTTGCTGTTTGATTACTATATTTGCTTTGCAATTTATTTGGTTTTGCTGACTGCTTCAGAAATCAAGCTAGAAATTATCTAGAAAGTTTCTGTCTTATAATTCCCCTAATTCCACATTCAGTTAAATGGATGATTTACTACATAATGTATATTGTTTTAAAGGAGAAAGTGACCTTATTTCCCCCCCATCCCTGTCTTGATTTTTATTTCATTGCACTAAATCTGGCATGGCTGTTTATAACAGCTGTTCCACTTTTCCTTTCTTCAAGTACTGCAAGCTATAAAGTTTCATTCCAGGCTCTTAATGCAGTCAATCATTTACCTAATAAAACAGACTAACGAATCTTCCCCATATAAAGCTTCATTTAGCTGGACTGGATAATATAACAATATTGCTCAAAGATGTGTGAACAAGCAACTGGAATACCTGGAGCCAGATTCGTGTAAGTAGCTCACAGTAGGTCATATATAGGAAAAGGATTATAACAGTAGAGGGATAAGCAAGAGGTTTTGCCTCAGGCTACCTCTGGGGCATTTGAAGTTAAGTAATTCTACCAGGACCAGCATGGTGAAGCATATATTGCAACATAAGCTGCTCATAAAGTAGTTGTAGAGATTAAATGTCTTCTAAATGCCTAATTTTAATTGGAATATTATTAGCCTGAAGGCATAAAATTATGTCAATATATTTTTTCTTTTAACAGTTTAATAAATAGTTACAGAAAATACTTACTGAGAATTTCATTATAGTATTAAAACCCATTTAACTTTCTTCATTTTCTCCTGTAATAAAAAAGTTAGAGAATCAGAGTTTAAAGTTAGTATAGATAATTACTATCTCACAGTTGATTTAAGCTACATATTGAAGATACTGATTCAATTGAATATTTTGGTATATAAGCAGAATCTGCAAAACAAAACAGATACGTTTGAAAATATATATGTCCAAATGAATATGGTCTTTTGCATGAAATGGTTGTATACATTTCATAGGAGAACACTATTCATCTCAATAATGCCTTAAATACATAATAAATGCATGTTACCTATTTAGAAAGAGTCCTTCCTTCCTTCCTTCCTTCCTTCCTTCCTTCCTTCCTTCCTTCCTTCCTTCCTTCCTTCCTTCTTCCCCCCAAACTCATTCTCTAAATCTCTTCTCTTAGAGGAAATAGTAGATAAAAAACCACTTTTTTTTTCTCCAGTAATGAATAAGCCGCAATGATTTTTGTGCCAGAGTAAATTGTATAGCTTTGTGTGTGTACTACATTTTGTTGGTTTGTTTTCTTCTGTGTTTTATATAAACTATCTAAATTAATAACATGCTAAAATTATTTAATTAAAACTCAAGGATTAGCTTTATGAAATAAAAATATATCCTTTTCTATGTCAAGCTTAACACCAAGATAGGCAGCTTGTTTAGCAATTTCTCTGGCATGTGAGACTCTTGATATGTATGAAGGCTTTGTTTTACAGAATTTTGTCTGTGATAATATTAAACAAAAGATTACAAATTCTGTGAAAGTAGAGGGATGTTCTCTAATCCTTCCACAAAATGAGGAACCAGACATACTAGATTTCTAGGAAGCTCTGCCTACTTGTGATTGTCATCCAGGTCTAATCCATTATTTCCTGCAGGGCAATAAAAATATACTCACTTCATTATTTCTGAAAAGGTAGTTTCTGTGCCTCCAGACAGACACTAGATGTTTGGCCAACTCCTGTCATAAGGACAGAAAGAAGGAACAGAAAATTCACTCCTTGCTCTTGTCTTCGAAGAGTAATTATCTCTATGAAAGTACACCACACTTCTTTTAGGGAGGAAGAGGCTTGATAAGTTAACTTTCATTAGTGGTTGATGTCTCTGTGAATCTGAAATATCAGCATAACCAGACTAACTTTCTGCGACAGCCTTCGCCCTTGATTTTATTTATACTGCTTTGTGTCAGACCTAAGTTGGTTTAGGGCACAGCCTCTTTCAGGCAATCTTAAACCCAGATTCCTTCCTGACTCTTTCAGCCTCGCCTTGGTTATTTGCTTGTTTGGGTTTTTTTTTTTTTTCTCATGAATGCTTTGTTTTGCTTCTAGATCTCCCTAAATACACTGTTATATTTTAAGGCAAACACAGACTGTATGCTTCCAACATAGCTCCCTGTAAGTTCACTTAACTTCCTCTCACACCTGTGCTATCACTAATTGCGTGTTTACCTCCCTGGCTATAAACATTTAAAGTCTTCAATTAATCTATGCACTAATTATCTTGAATAGCTGGTTTGGGGCAAGGGAAGATGTCACTGGGAAAATACATATTCTTGTTTTCTAGGATTAGTAATATAGTCTTCCTCTAACATTAAGACAGTACTTTCTAGTTTTCTAAAATTATTTATCAGAGCCATTTTTTTTCTTTTCTTTGTAAGCTAGTTGGAGTGCATGGGAATTCATGTTATTATTTGGAAATTATAGAGGTATATTTGCAAAGAGTAAAACTTACTCCCCTTGTCATCCTCTGCTCCGTTCTACTCCTAAGACACATACAATCATCATCTTCTGTATGTCTTTATAATAATTTTTTCAGGTTTTTTTGATGCTGTCCACGTCCATGAACTCATGCACTCTATCTTCCCCATGTACAATTCTGTATGACTATGTGTTGTGGGGACTATTTGAAAAAAAAATTGTTTTCTATTTTGAAAATTTCTTTCTGAAACATCAATATTGATATTTGGTTTTTGCCACCTGACCTCTAACACTATTTTTTGTTCCATTGCTCTGAGAATCTGCAATTTTCATTTATTCATAGTTCATATTGTATTTATTAATTAATCCCCTAATGATGTAACAGACTTTTTTGGTGATGTTTTATTCAAGTCAAATTAAGTTCTTTTTCCTGGATGATTTTGGCCACAACAAAATTGACTCCTTTATTCTTCTATTGTACTAATAACACTGAAATAGTTCTTCTTCAACAGTTTAATTTGATTTTTCTTTTAATAAGAAAAGTTTAATAACTTTTCTTTTAGGCATTTCAGAACAAATATGCGAAAATATTGAGAAGGAGTTGAGGGGCAAATAAGTCTATTATTACAAAAAGAAATTTCCTGATATTTATTCCTCTTATTTTTTTTTCCTCTACATACCCATTGGGGTAGTGACCTTCTGTCCTCTATACAATCTTGGGCTTCATTTTAGAACAGCTATTCTATTCCTTTGTTATATGCCACATAATTCCTTGTAAATGAAACTTGTCCCCTTTGGGAGGACTTAATCAGCATTTTCTCCATAGGTGTAATGAAATATTATAAATCCTCCTCCAGACAGAGGGCATATAGTAAATTAGTGTGATACTGACCAAAAATTCATGTATGTTTGGAAAAAAATGAGCTCAGTTATTAATTATGGTCATTAAAACACAAATTTACAATTACTGGAAACAGAAACATAAATCAGATTAAATCCCTCTGCAAAATAATCAAACATTTAATATTCTCTTTTTCTATTGCAATAGCTTTCACCTCTCACAAGAATGTTTCTCTCCACCCTTCAGCCTTGGCTGAATTTTTTCAGGACAAAGCGTCTCTGTTTTGCTACACTTCTTTATTATATGGAAGTTTTTCAAATTGGTTCACGTCATAAAACAAAATATTGCTTGTAGTTCCACTTCATGGGACATCAACACTAGCAAAAATGTTTACATTTTCCTTGCATAGCCAAATCAGCCACTCAGGAACTAAAAATACCTGAATCTATAGCCTACTGAAGTCTCTCACTGTCAGAGAAACTAATATTCCATAACTCCGTAGAGTTACTACCTACTTAGGTATAGTATTGTTTTACAATCTGTTGCAAAATATATATAAATAATGTGTTTCCTTCGGTTTATACGGTCTAAAATTTGTTAGAGGATGAAAACTGGAACGTGTCAGATTGTTTGATAGGGTTGAATCATATTATTTTTGCTTATTTTTACTTAAATACAAACAAACAACAAAATATTGTCACTTCTTTAAAAAGCACCCTGAGCTGCTAGAACAAAGTAACAACAAAGTGATTTTCACATTTTTTCATATTACATCTCAATTTCATTTTTATAAAGGAGAAAATGTGATAGGAGATTTTAAAATAATTGTCTGCTATTTTAAAAGTATTAGTATACTCCTGATGCACAATCCTGTATCTTATGGGGTGAGTCATCTAACTGAGTAAAAAAAAAGGCAGTAATTCAGGTAAATAACCTACTTAGCACAAAATTGTGAAGAAAGGAGCTCTGTAGGTCTTAGGAAATATTATTACTTTTTTTTTTTTGGTAAATAAAGAAGCAATCATGAGAAGGCCAAATAAACGTTATTGTTATCTGAATTAGATAAAAATGGTAGTTATAGTTTCCTACAAGATTGTGGCTGCTAAATTGGGGAGATTTGGATTTCAGGGATGGACTACTAAACAAGCAGGATACTGGCTCTACTGCCAAACAAACCTGCTCCAGATCTGATGGTCTCAGTGAGTGGCTGAGTTGTTGGGATTATCTGCAATGCAGATTATAGATTTTTCTTTATATCAGAAAAAAACCTGTATATTTAAGTATAATATATGCATTAGAGTTTAAATCCTTTTAAGCCCTTCATTTTTCCTAAGAAACCACAAAGTTTGTGCTTAGCAAATCAACACTGTGGTACTTCTCAAAACCAAATGAATAACTGAATGTAAAGTCCATTTGTCTAACCATGCATCAGAGAAACAAACCCAGAAAATCTGCATGTATCATGTACTACACACTATTCTTGAAAGACTGGGTGTGCCAATTATTGCCTTGATTAGATGACACTAATTCTGCCATTTTAAGCTTATCGGATGTGAAAATGCTGTTCAAATTGTCACACAATACATTTTATATTTAAGGCACAAAGATAAAAATGAGAATGCTTGCTTTATCAGTTAGTAAAAATGCTCCTAGGGATAAAGAAATAGATGATGACTACAACAAGTTATTAGGAAATCCAACTGCTGATAAATCAAGGCCATAGTTGTTCATTTCAGAATGGAAGTAGTATGAAAAACACCCCTGTTTTACAAAAAATAATTTTAAAATCCATTTATTTATTTATATACATATCACAGAGCTTCCATTTATTATTAACCAGTGGTTTGGAAATCAATGTTCCATTTTTTTCAGTTTTATGTCCCAAAATGGCTGCAATTGATTATGACTAGAATTTATTACATTGCCTGGGTATATTTGGTGCATCAATAGGAAGGGGAAACGAGTGATCAATTTACTAAACCAAGACCTAAAATGAGAATATTCTGTGTTCTGAGTGAACAAAAAAGCACAAGATATATAAATCTATAGCAGAAGGCAAGGAGTTCTGTTGTTATTATATCACTGCTGTTATTTCTTTTGCTGCTCTTTTACTTGCATCGTTCCCCCTGGGTCTCAGAGCCTCTATGGTTCATTTTCTATTGATTCTCAATACTACTTCAAAGAATTGGAAAGACGAGGAAATATTCAGGAGTGAGCAACAAGTAGCCAGAAGTAAGTAAATTCTTTATGATGTAAGTAACTCGAAAAGATTTATGGCAATGTGCTTTATATTATATTAGAATTCTTCACTTAGCTCTTCCCTGAGTTCCATTTCACATATTTTACAAGGCTTGCAGTTTGTCTGTTTATATCAGTAGGCCTTTTTATTTAATTTTCTCAGATGCTTTGACATTTAATAGGACTGAATAATGAGAGTTTCTCATAATGGATATCCTGTCGTTACTTGTGTTCTCTGTAAACATACAGTTTTAGCTGTTAATATATTCTTTGAAGCTCACATATAGTGCATGACGAGCACTCACAGTTACAGTTTTCTTCCCTTTTTTGAGATCTAAATCTCAAGCGGACTGCTTTTCTTGTAAGAACAGACTAAACCTGTGCTCGGCCAGATTTTTGAAAATTGCAATGCAACGTTAACACTTCTGAAAGCTTCTTTACTAGTCTTAATCAATTTTAAATGTGTAAACAAGTGTAAACATTTCATGAAATTGCCATTGACATAATAAAGCCATCTTTACTACTGATTTTTTCAAAGTGATGCTACACACACCTAGTAAATAGCCAAGAGCAAACATCTGTAGTGACCCAAACAACATCTGTAACAGCAGGTCAATAACACCTTCAATTTAATTTTATTTAGAACAGCAGGACATTTAACAGCAATAATTTAGAGCAGAAACTTTACTGCAGAAAATATTTGATAATGCATATACACACACTGGCACACATAAATGTGTAGGGAGACACATTTATATATTTCTATGTAAGTCTAGTTTCTGTGTAAATGTATCATACAAATCAAAAGCCTTAGTAGTCAAAATAATTCAGTGGTAGTCCCAAATAGACAGCTAAGCACATCCAACTTAGCTGATATAGAGGCATTACCTTAGCACAGTAAAAGCTTGTAGACAATGCCATGTCATATGCCATGTCATAATTTCAGGTAGGGTAAGCTCACCCAGGACCATTTAAAGTATTTCTTGTAATGAGAGGTCTGTGTTGTAGCAGAGAGGAGTGAAGTTTTCTACAGCAGAAATGGTAGACTGTGACAATTCAAAATGCAATAAAGAAAGTGTGATAACTTTAGAGCGGTGTTAGTCAAAATGGAGGTAAACACAGCGCAGTGTAATTCATGCTGCCTATTAAGAGAGGTCTCTAGAATAACTGTTTCCCAAAATTTTACTTAGGATAAATTTTAAAGGAATAAATTGTCTTACTCTAGAAGACACAGCAAGTGCACTAATATTTGTCTGATGTAGATGATCATGGGAACAGGATGAAGGAATCTTGTGTACCATAAGTATAAGAATACAAATAAATCCTGAATACCTCAGGGAAAAAAAAAAAAAGAAAAGGCTTCTGGTTTGCCCTAATTATTTCCACCAATATTTTGCATTTATTCTGTTAGAAGCAAATTCAGAGTCGGAAAGGATTTATGTGATAGAAAATGGGAGGAGCACATTAATCCTGTTAAGGAAGAGAAAGAAAATCAGAACAGCAATAAGCAGATGTCAGAGACAACTTTATTCTTCCACCTGAGATCACTCTTCTTCTAGTTTTCTTGCTTCTTAAGTTTAGACTTCTCAAGTTATCAAGAATTTTTAAGAAGTGCTATGCTTCATATAGAAACATGCTGTGTCTTCCTTGCAGGTATTTTGCAATAAATGTATGATTTTCCCTAATTCAGTGTTTAGTGAGTAACAACTGCACATATAATTTAAAGGTACTGAGTGATCTACACAGCAGAAATGATCCACAACTGTCCATAGGAAATTATAATTGTCATGTCTTCATCTGATATAGCGTTAATTTCTTCTCAGTAGCTGGTACAGTGCTGTATTTTAGATTCAGTATGAGAATAATGTTGATTATGTACTTATATTTGGTGGGTGCTAAGGAGTATTTATCCTACGTCAAAGACTTTTTTATGTCTCATGTTCTGCCAGTGAGGGACAATGCCAAAAGTTTGGGAGGGAGCCAGAATGGGTTACTCAAACTAGCCAAAGGGATATTCCACACCATAGATCATGCCCAGTACACAAGCTGGGGAGGTTACCTGGAAGGGGGGTCTGGTCAGGGGTCAGGGATGGGAACTGGCATAGGTAGGCAGGTATTGAGCAATTGTATTATGCAACACTTGGGGATTTTTTTCCTATTATTATTGTTATGATTTTTATTATTGCTTATTTTTATTATCATTATTAGTAATAATAACGTCAATATTTTTTGTTTCTTTTATTAAAAAGCTCTCATCTCAAGCTACAATTTTACTTTTGATTCTTCTCCCCATTGCACAGTGGAGGGGTGGAGGATAACAAACAGCTGGTGCTAAGTTGCCAGCTGGGCTTAAACCACAGCAGTGGGTAGAAAACCCTTTACACACTTGTTGACCAACTCAAAAAACCAGTTTCTCCTCCCTAATAGAAATACAGCACTCAGGTCAAGCATCCTGTGAATTCCAAAGGAAATGGAGATTTTACGAGGGACAAATCTTTCAAGAAGTAGCTGTTGAATAAAAGAATTAACTGTGAGCCCCCATTCGTAGTCAGAAAAGACAAACAGTATAATGTTCTTGTGTCAAGTTAAGACTAATATTCAATCTGTGGAGTTAAATGACTTTATTATTTTTTTAAGCAAAGCGAGAACTCAAATGAGCTGTTTCCAATTATTTACTATGGATTAAGTTTTGCTATTCAAATACCATTTAATGCTTTTTTCACTAGATGTGTTTTTACTGAGGGAAGATACTATTTATCACATGTAAGGCTAATAGAATCTATACTTGTGCCAGATTAAAATTAATTGAGCTGAGAGGTTCGATTTCTGAACTCATTTAATGCTGGTACCTACTTCTCCAAAATCATCTAGTACTCTATAAAGTTGTGTGTGTGTGTGTATTCAAAAGGTGATTATGTGCAGCTACCTGATTAAAAGTTCATTCACCTAATGACTAAAAGTGTCTTTTCGTGACAGTTGTAGTATATCAGGCTCAGAACTGAATATCACCTGCTGGTTGTAGAAGTGAAGGTCTATAATGGGAGTGATTTTATGGCAGCACTTACTAGAAATACTGATCCTACATTACAGTAATTATTTTATTGCATCAGACACCTATTTAAGAAGAAGGAATTATTTTCAGGAATTATTTTCTAACTACTGACAGACAATGAAATAGAAGGTAAAAAATCAGAGTATTTTATGCAGTGTAAAGTATTATGTCTCTGTAAGGGTATGGTCAAATTAAGCACTCTAAGAGTGAGGAGCATTGAGCATCTTTAAAAGACTGTTTGTTTTGTAAATTTTAAAAACAGAGAAAAAGAAGCTGACATAAAAGGGTATAGTTCATATATATTGTAATATTACTGTATCACAAAATAAAACCAGTTTCCAATATCAGCCAAAATAGTTTAAGAATATTTGGTGTTTATAAATTTTGGATAAAAATAATTTGTCCATGACCACAGATTTTCCAATTTCTTTAACAAAGACTGAGAACTTCTGTGTCTTTGGATTTTTTTGTTTCTTTGCTTTTTGCAAGTGGAGGGAATAATTTCCTTTTGGTACATTCCTACACTTACATGCTAAAATCCATGTTTGTCGTGTATTTTGAACGTATTAGCTGAAACACATTTTAGCCTAAAAGAAAGTAAGACCTTTTTAAAAGGAGAAAAGGTTTCAGGATTGGGTTTCAAGGAAATTAAATTTATATTAGGACTTACAAAAATGATATCTGAATTCAAAAGTATCTAAAATCCTTCTAATACAAGGAGATAAAAATATATTTTGATTGCTCTTTTTTATTCCTGAGCACCAAAAATATATTCAAAAATCCCATGAATCACTGCATTGTTAGCAATCTCACACTGCAAGTACGCACAAAACCTAATCGATAACTGATCAATAGAAAGTTGACCTTTGCTGGAAGTCATAGAAAGATTCCCTTGCTGAAGGTTAGAACCCCTTCGTGCTGAAGCTACTTAATTATTACATGTAATTGGAATCTGGTCTTTAATGAAATGATGTAAAAAGAAAACAAATTACTTGTGCTCCTCATTCTGTTTTATTTTATCACTTCTTCAGAACCATAAGAACAAGATGTTTTAAAGACACTTCATAACTGAGGATCATGAAATGCTGCTTCTAGGGTCTTAATTTTGATTCATTTGAACCTTCTTAAATCAAGTGATATTTCTACAGAAATCAAGTGATGTTTACCAGAGTAAAAGTTACAAGTATGGATTTAGCTTACTGACATAGAATCTGTCACGAAAAAATCTCTGGTTTCATTCAGTTATGTCTGGTTTTATATGTAATTATAGTAGTTGCCTTTGTAGATATTGTCACATGTCCTTTTTCTGGTGGTTGGAGGTTGTTTTTTTTTATTCCTATGAGTACTCTGCATGGCCCTAGATAGCTAATTATACTAGCCTATGGAATCTATTTTTGGACATTTCTCCAGCTGGTGATATACTCAGTTTGAGTGAAATAGGGATAATATCAAGGAAGAAGAATATAAAAGTCTTAGTAATTTCACCGCTATGAGCACTTTTTTCCCTAAATGAAGTACATAATTATCAAATTTTGTCTATATTGTCATATGGTTTAACCTTCATTGAACTAATTAGGATGAAGCTTAAAATTACTTGCTGTGTAACTTGATTAAACAGCTGCAAATTTTTTCCCTTTCAAGGAGAAGCTGGGGGCAAATGTAGGCAACTGAGTTCAAAAAATATTATCAATAGCACACAAGACAGAGATTAGAAAAGGATCAGGAGCTGAGGTGACGTATATAAAACAACTTTCTGGGCAAACATATATAACATAGGTAATATTGTACTATGGAAGAACAGAGGGAAAGGTGAGATTTTACACATTTATTTTGATGTCTCAGTGTTTTTACACTATTTATCCTGTGAGATGTACAAAAGTTTTAATTAAGAGAATGATGACGTGCTTACCTCTCACAGCAGCTGAGTCTAATGCACCTCACTCTCCTTGTGAACAATTTTGCTCAAATTAGAACAAATTTCTCAATATGCAGTCATCCTTCCTAATACATAAATAATTGTATTAAGTAATTGTCAGGGACTGAACTCCCAAAAATACTTAATGAAAGCACGTGACAGAAGAGTTGATTCCCTTAGTCCAAGAAACATGCTGGCAGTAAGCCTGAAGATATTGACTCTCACATTAGGCTAGGCTCTCCGAACACGGGCATCTGCTGCTGCTGATCAAACTTCACTAAGACAGTTTTTCTGGTTTATTCTGTAGTGATGTATTCACAGACACTAAGTCAATATCTCAAAGATGATTGGAAGACAAAGTACTTTGGTTTTATTACTCAGACAGCACTCAGCTGTGATCCATACTTGTAACTTTTTACTAGTTTTTAACAGTCAAGAACCAACAGCATCTGATGTAATTCTTTTATAAAAAGTAACATTTTCGGAATACTGCCAAGAGGTAAGAAGAGGAAAGAATCACTTTAAAGTGTTAATATTTCTTACCAGCCCATAGTGTCATGATTTCACTTCACAGGGACAGCCAAGTGTCTACCTGGAGACCAACTTCCTGTGTATGAGCAAGGGATAGATCTGCTTGTAGGTGAAGTCTGGAGCCCTGCAGTCACCCATCCCAGGAGATCCACAGGAGTTTGTTGGTCTCTGTATGACTTCATTGCTCCCTAGTGAGAATTGGGGCACAAAGATGTGGTAGGCAGATGGTGCATATCCAGGCTGCTGAGTGCTCCATATCCACAAACCCATTGGTTTTATTTAGAAGGTAGCACATTCCCCACATCCTGCTGGCAAGCTATGCTGCAGTGCTCTTTCTCTGCATAATTGACCGCCACTTCTGCTAAGAACTTCCTGGAGCAGGACACTGTTACAGAGCCAGCTAGACATACCTCCTTCTGTATGTGAAACAGGAAAGCACACAGATAGAGCTTAAATAAAAACCTAAAAAACCAAACCCAAGAAAAATAGAAAAGTCCCCCCTCCCCCCTAAGAAAAGAGAAAAATACTTTAAATTCATGTTGTATTCAGATGCTCTTAAGTAAATCAGTAAGCAGTAATTGTACCTTTCAACCAAAATTAAAGACTTCTCTACAACTTTCCCAATTTTAAACAGATGATAACCACAAAACTTAGAAAACTACACAAAGATTTCCTATTTAAGCTTTAGTACTGTGGATGGGGTACAGAAGATTCTTGTTACTACATAGAAACAGGTGAAATATATGTATGTATATTTCCCTTAAGTCACTACAATGTTTTTTCTTGTTATGTGTTAAACATTCCAGTTTGCCCTTCAGAAGTCATAACCATTGAAGGAAAATTACATACCTTATAAAAAGATCTTCAAATGCTGGTCAGTTGACAAAAAAATATGTAACTCAGAAAAGAAACAAAAATATAAATTATTTGTTTTCTTACAATGAGACACTCTTGACTTGTGGGCTGTACCAATTTATAAGATAAAGACTAATACCCTTATCACTATTTCAACATCAAATAACTGGTTTGCAGAGAAATGTTACTTTTGAAAAGACAATTCAGATAGAAACATTGTTATTACTATATAAATATAATACTAAATATTTTCTAGAATTTTTTTTCTTTCCCTTTGAAGCTTGGGATGAAGTGTAGGAAGTTTATTTCCTCTAAAAAAAATTTGTAATCTCTGGACAATAGTTTTCTTTCAGATTGAGGACTTGCACTTCACACAAAATAATATGTAACTTTTTCAGGCTTTGTTTCAGTAAAAATTGAATTAGTTTTCAAAGCCGTTTAATGTAAATGAAGTGTGCTGGATCATTCTTCCTTCTTTAATATATTGGAATGCTATATTACAGATATAGAAAGGGAGCAAATTATTCCAGCCAGTTGCAACAGTGCTTGATCAATACAAAAGTTTAACATTTCTCTAAATTGCAATTCCTGAAAGACAATATTTACCCTGTGTTCTAGTTATAGATAGACAAGGACTTGGGAAATGCATTCAGCTTATGTTTTTATCTGCTACTTGTTATTGCAGGAAAATCTGAGAGTGTTCCCATCAATGATTCATCTAGCATTAGAAAGTAGGAGTCGTGTCCTACTGGAACTTGAAGTATTTGACCGAATGCCTTTGAGATAGTTGTGAGAGAATGGCTATTGACTGAACAAATATTTTAAGGGGAAAAATTCCTTTAGGAACCTAAACTGCAGACTTCACTTTAAAAGAAGAGTGTATATTGCAATAACATGTGCAGCCAGAAGAGTTTTATTTTTATTTGAAACACGTAGCTTTGTATACAGTCTGTGAAGAGGAGAGGTCTACAGAGGGAAAAATGTGCAATAAAAGTGTACAGTATATTAGAAATGAGATTCTGAAAAGTACTATTGTGTCACATCATTCTGTCCTGCTATTGCTGTAATAATTCTTTACAGAAAATTCAGATAAGTCAGGAGAAAGTAGTGATCAAACTAGATGTCCAGCAGTCATTAGTGGAAGCTTTTGGGAGGCGAGTGCTGGTGAGAAGCGGTGAGTTCATGACTAATGAGTTCAGCTGGGTAATTAAAGAGAATTGCATTGGAACACTGATTTGAAAACAAGGTAATGGAAAACTGACATTCTTCATACATGGACAGGAATGAGAGGAACAGTAGATATGTGAAAAATTGGTAGAAAATATTTTGTGGTGTGGAAATTATGGGGAGTGGGAAGGTCACTAGATACAACAGAAATTAAGGAAAAAGAGGGTTGTAAGAGAATCAGAAAGAAGAGAGCTGGTAAAGGGATGAATCCTGATGATAACACTGGGAAAAATAAACAGCAGGAAAGAAATTGAATAAAAGAAAGCAGTAAAATATGGCTGTAGTGGAGTAGGAGAAGATAAATTAACATTTTGTTTGTACAGAAGAGGATATATACTTCATTGTTACAATCAAATCAATTAAATTATTTAGTTTATCTACATCATACAGATATAAAAATATAGCAAACATTTTGGAATACCATTTCAGTGCAAAAGATGTTAAGCATTCTAGAAAAAGTGTCAGTGTTTTTCTTCAAAAAACTATAAACATGAAACCAATTCTTCAAGTGTAAGTAAATTAACACTGTTAATTTAATATATAAATTGCAAGAAGAGGAACAGAAAAGAAAAGTTCTCTCACATTGTTATTCCATACTTTTTTTTCAAAAACTCTTCACAAACTTGGACAGAAATAGCTTCAGAAATGTTTTTATAATTAAGAATAATTATTTTTATGTTGAAAAACTCTGTAATTTACCTATTTAAAAATATTAATAGAATGGAGAAAATATTTGGAAAACACTCATGAACTTATTAACATCACCTTCCACTACAACCATCCATACCACTTGCATTTCTCAAAGAATCTTACTTTCTAAAATGAAAAAAAAAAAAAAAATTCAGCATATTTGGTCTCGAAAATTTGAATTTGGATGCTTTGGAACTGGAACATTTCGTTGTTTATATGTATAATTTGTGGCAGAAATTTGGACATTTTTACAGGACATAGCCTTAAGCGACTCATGGGGAGGTTTAGGTTGGACATCAGGAAGAATTTCTTTACAGAAAGTGTGATTAGACATTGGAATGGGCTGCCAAGGAATGTGGTGGAGTTACCACCCCTGGGGGTGATTAAGGAAAGTCTGGACATGGCACTCAGTCCTCTGGTCTGGTTGACATGGTGATATTCAGTCATGAACTTGATGATCTCAGAGGTCTTTTCCAACCTAATTGATCCTGTGATTCTGTGATCTCCACCCTGCATCAAGAAAGGTGGCAAATTAAACAAGAAATATGGAAAAAAATGTTGTGGAAATTATTTTAAAATAATTCAATTTAGGAAAAAAAGGTAGAGCAGCATCAGGAAATAATAGCATTTGGGAACTTTTATGTTGAACTTTTTTCTCTAAAAGAAGAAAAGAAAAGAGAAAACCACAAGGGGCCATCTTCAATCACACTCTTTTTCCCCCCCAGTATCACTAGATCTACTTCTAAAGCAATTTAACCTAATGAAAGCTTTTTTCTTGTGTGGACAAGGTACACACTTTAATTTACCTTGTTCCCACAGTAGTTGAAGCATTTGTGGATGACTCCCAAATACCTTTTAAGGCCCTTCTTATTTTGCTGACTTCTGTCAATTATCACAGTTCCTTACCAGTGGAATTTCTTATTTTTGATAGTATTTTTCCACAAAACTTTGTGTCTCAACTGAGAAGTTTCTGTCTATCCTTAAAGAGAGCTTAGTCAAAGTCTCGCTTGATAGATGTGACTGCTTTTTTGTATCACCTCCTATGGCCTCTATTTCTGTCACCTTTCTGTGGGGTCTTAACTGAAACACCCGGCTGAGGAGCAGAGCAATTCTAATCTCTTTGTAGGTAAGAACCATCTGCAAGGGTTCATTCAGCTCAGCCTCTGAGAGCTTCAAACTTATCAATTTTCTACAGAAGGAGCTTAAGTCAGTTTGGCTTCAAACACAAGCTCAAGTCAGGGGGAATGAATTTGGTTCCATTGTTCAAGAGCTGTGTAGATTTTTAGGCAACAAGGAAGGAGCCACAGCACAGCAACAGAAATTTTATGCTGCCCATTGCTGTATCCAGGTAGCTGGATGTTCTTCTGATGATTGATGTGCTGCTTTCTTCAGGAACAGGAAGTTGAGGATAGGCTGCTGTGCTTATGGCTACTCTGGTACATGCCCCAGCAAGGCTTTCTTTCTGTGATAAGGGTGGCCTTGCTGGAAGGAATTTACAGAAGCTGCTGCTTTCTATCTAGACCTTTACATCTTGGACACCTTACCTAGTCTGGTGTTCAAGAGTATGCACCTTCTTAAAAGAAAGCTGAAGTGGTTCACAGTTTTATAGAGCTCCTATCAATCCCAAGATAAAGAGACACGCTTCCATTTCACTCCACAAGTGAAGCTCATTCTCTTCCTTTAAATAAGTATCCCTTAAAAAAAAAAAAAGTACAGTGCTGCTATACACTTCTCTGCTCTCAGAGGACTCCTGCTTTCTCCTCAGAAATTCTATTTTCTGGAACATGTTTCATAGCAGCTATCTCTTTGCCCTTATTTTGAGAGAAGTTTCTTCACAAATAGAGCAAGACTTAAAAAAAAACATACATGATCTATACATGGTGTTAACATAATAAAGGAACCCACCAGAACAAACCAAAACCCAAAGCAAACACACAAACCCCACCAAAGCAAAAAAAAAAAAAAAACAAAACAAAATGCTGTCATAATCAATAATTTTCTAGAGATTTCCCTAAACATGGATTCATTAATTTATATCTAAGCAGTTAAATAAATGACATAGTATTAGTGCGAGCTGCTTTATAATTTTCTACGTTTTTCTACCTTCTCTTAACCACCAGCTAGGATGTTGCATAAAAATCATAGCTTCTGCAAACATGTGCCATCTCTCCCAATTTTACAAAAAGCACAAAAAAGAGCTTTGCTGGAATGCCCACCTTGCCTCACAGTGGCAACACCCAAACAATAAACTAAAAATTCTAAAACATGATCAGCTTTTGATGGTAGCTGCTAGAGAGCTGCTGGAGATCTTGCATATAGGTAGGCTAAATATATGGCCTAAGGGATTTCTTTGGTATCAGATATTGCAAGTTCTTGGAAAGTTTTAGTCCCAAGTAAACAGTAACACAACTTCTCCTTGCAGGGAGAAGTGAACTGTGGCTGTGCTATTACAATTTTCAACCTCTGATCTTACCTCCAGCCAAATAAAGCATGATATTTGTTTAGTTAACACAGCAAAGAACACGGTGGTCCTTGCATCTGCTTTTGTTTTGCTAAGTCCTTTTGGAAATAAAAATAAATTAATGTCTTGAGGATTCATACTTTTTTCCAGTTTTGATGCTTTGTTTGTTTATTAAATGGATGATTTGAAAAAAACACTTTTCAATTATTTCTTACAGGGTAAAGACGTCCACTGAGAAAGAATTAAAATTATTATAAAAATTTTGTTGTTGATGGTGCTGATTGTCTTTAAAAATTAAGTTGTTTTTCTGAAGAGCTATAAAACACAGGGATGCAGGATGCTGGTCTGATACAGCACAGCATCCTCATAATTCCTCATGTACATAAATTATTGAATTTTTTTAATATACTTTATACAGTTTATGAATGCTTCCAAAGAAACATTTCACATGTCTTTTACATCTTCTTTAGAATACAACTTTGTACCAATGTCAAAGAAAAGCAAAACAAATTCGGAAAATTTTATCTCAGTGCTACCTTTGGAAGCTTTATATAACTCTACACCAAAGTAATTTTTTTAACAAAAGTAAGTGAAATATAAATCAATTATGTTTCAGAGAAGTCAGAAAACTAGCTCATTCTCTGTGAACAGTAGGAATATCATAATTTTCCATGAACAGTACCAAAATGGTCCAGTTGTGTTACGTGAAGACATTCTGATCATGCAGAACACCTAAGCAGAGAGACACAACACAGTCCAATCACACTGTCCTTTTTGCCAAAAAGCCATTGTGCCCCATGCACCTGCAAAAAGGATTATTCTTTGTGCACTTTAAACAGTATTAACACTGAAAGACATTTGGAGATGGTTTTCATCAACCAAAGAATAAAAAATTGTGTTTCCTATGCCTGTGCTTAAAGACACTGTCTACCTGAAAAAGTCACAGAAATAGACAAATAAAGAGATAAACCTTCTTACTCTCATTAGCATAATAAACTTTCTTACTAAAATCTGGAATTTTTACTAAACATCTAAAGAACATCTTGAAAAATTATAAATAATCTAGTATGCATCATTCCAGACAGTTGAGAATAAAATCACAAGATATTACTTCAATAACAATAATAATGATAATAATGGGAAAAACCCCCAACCCTAACCCCAAAGATCCATTTGAATAATTTCTGATGTTCATGAATAATTAAATTAATATTGTGGCATTATATTTGCCTTTGTAATTGTAACTCAGATCAGTTTGGATGCTACCCAGGTAGATATATTATATCAATATATATATCAGTATATTATTCTACAATTTGTCGTGAGTATGTCTGCAAGGATAAACCTTGCCTGATCAGCTGTAGACATCAGCAATGCAGACTGCTACCCCAAAGCTTTCCATTCTAGGCTCCCTTCATAACCAGCACAAATAAATAAGCTGTTCTAGGGTGTGATGCATCAACTTGCTAGGGTTAACAAAGAGAAAAAAAGTATAAATAATACATAAAATACCTATTCTGACCTGACTTCATTAGTTCTTCCCCCAAAAGCCTTGAGAACCTGAGGATGAAGTGATGACTGCTATTTTTACAGTCACTCAGATTTTTTCTACAGTATGGATAAGATCACATTACAATTGTAACTACATTTTCCAAGTGATCATCTGACATGTTCAAAGCTAATATGATTCAGTTTATCCAGAGAGCATAATTTTTTTCTTTCCTGGCAAAACCATGTGTTAACCAGGTTGGCCTGTCAACACCTAGTATGCTAAAGGACTGGTTTTGTTCCAAAGCATTCTGGTATAACCTGGGCAGCTTTCCCAAGCTGCCAGGTGGAAGAGATGAAGAAATGTGGGTGTTAGAAGACTATAAGCCAAATCGTGTCAACTGTTTCTTACTGTATTTTTTTTAACTGGAGGAACTCTAAAATTTAAATGGAACTTTCTTGATTTAAAAATAAATAATTGGATGTCAAACACCTTATTTTCCTTTCAGAAAGTGTACGTGGAAAAATTAAAATCTAGCAAATTTCCTGCTGTGGTAAGGGAACAGATTATATGGTTTCTGGTAATGAGATAATTTTTGTTTGGGGTTTTCTTTTAGTGCTTTTAAAATTATGAATAGACTAATTCTGGTGTATCTCCTGCCTCCATCTAATTCTCAGTCATTACACTACAAAGACATAAGTTCTATCTCATGTATATTACTTTCCTATCTTGTCGTCAAAATTGAAAACATTGTCATAGATGTACTCCTGTGCTTGCTTTATTTGTGCAATGTTCCAATCATTCTAAAATCTGAGCAAAGACTGGTGGATATTTCAGGGGGATATGCATAAAAATTATCAGCCCCTTTGGAATTCCAATTAACTCCTGCATCACTTATCTACAGCTGTGTTAAACTTCTGGATTGATTCTACTAATTTTGTACTTTTGTCTTCATAAAAAAAAAAATTTAACTGCAATGTAATTTTTTACTGAGTAATCAACAAAGTGAAAGACCTAGAGCACATAGATAAATGGAATGGAATATGCTAATGATCTTCTTAATCTAACATTTCACTGCAGTTCTAAATTATTTTTTAAATTATATTTTTGTAAAAGTAATATCAAGAAAATAAGTAAAATAAAACACAAGACGAGATTAAACAATGAAATGCAACAAAAAGAAATCCATTCTCTGGTGTCTAGATGGAGAACTGAAATAGACAGTAAAAGAAGGAATAGCTGAGATTATAATACATTTAATAATAATATTATATTTAGTGTCCTGAATATAATAATGAAATCCTATGCAGTGAGCTTTCATCTGAGTCTAGGCCTCTTGTTAAATCTTGTTATGCCTACTGAGGTACATGCCTTCTCACCTGTAATCCTTCTTTATAATATAGTCAGAAAAGAAAATTAAAAAACTAAAAAGAAACAAAAAACCCCAACATAAATCACCAACATCACACAAGATGAAGTGTTCAGCACGGAAAAAAGTCTGAATGGTAAAGCAATAACAATGTGAATGATGAAGCATATTCTGACTGAATACAAAGACTCAAATATTAATAAACCTTCTTCTGTGAAGACTACATCACAATAGATTAGCATTAGAAATAAACCTTGGAGTTAATGTCATGGGTATTATGGATAGGCGATGTCATTGTGATCCATGGCAGCTCCATTTAGCAGAGCAGCTAAATAGTTGACGATATATCTTTGAACCTTGTTAATATTGGTTTCAAATCCCTGCAAAGCAAAGAGGACTGCATTCCAACCCCAACTTCAGAGATGGTATGGGACATCTCTCTTTTGGTGTCCTGTGTGGGGGCAGGAGTTGGAGTCAGGGATCTTGATTGGGTCCCTTCCACCTCAGCACATTCCATGATGTTTCTGTGATTCCATGATTTTGTGAGCGCTCCCAGTACACTTCCAGGTATAGTCAAACAAGTTCAAACAACCCTCAATAGTGTTATTTAGTTCATTTCATTTTTCTGGGAAATGAGATACAGTTTTTTCCAGGTAGCAGAACTTTACCTAATTGATAAACTAGTATGTGACAGTAAAGCTACCAGGACAAGGTATCAGAGGAAGATCTTTCAGTATAATATTTTAAACTATCCTTTTTTCTTAGTACATTGTGTAATGTGTGATGGTTAGATGCATGAAGTGTGAAGTTGCTGATTAATACTGAGACTACTTTAAGCTGACCATATAGACCATGACTCTAGCAAATTCAATGATTATACATACATTTTTAAATGTTTTTTTTTAATTTCTTTATTTATTCCTATCATTCTTGGTATGAATAATTATCTATATTGCTGTATAATGCTATTTATCAATTCCCTGATTTAAAGCCTACTGAAGTCTAGGATCATGTGTCCCTTGACTGGAAATATTTCCCATAAAGCCTAAGAATATTTACACTTTTAAAGATTTGCAGATCTCAAAAGGAGGTCTTAACATAAATATAACAGGGCGTCTTTAGTTCCTAATTTCTAGGGTAACATTAATTATAGCTGTTGAAACCTTTACACTAAATTTCACTGTCACTACAGTAAGATTTCCTGGCTTCAAAAATTAATTCAAACAGTATAATCCATATTATTTAAATCTTGGGTTAGTACAAAGAGGTATAATCCATTTATGGTAATACAATAACTGCTTATTCACACTTTTATGAGTGTATATAATGAAATGCTTTAAACCTTTTTATGCAAATGTGACTTTTATACATTGATCAGATTTACTGCTTTTTGCCTTTCCTACAACTGCATGAGCAAACTGTATTTTGTGCAGAATCTCCATAAATGTGCACATACCTGATTAGCAGAGTGAAATGATGAGTATACATATCTGTACTTATTGCCAATTATTTATGTTTTATTGTTTTAATTATAAGGAGCAGTCTTTGCAGTGACTGCAAATACAATATTTCTGTGTAGAGCGGAATTAAAAGAATTAATGTACTTTTAAATTAGACTCCAAATTAAAAGATATTTATCTGGCATTAATTTTAGGTATCACTTAGGGGAACTGAGATGCATTTTAAATGCAGAGTAAACCAGAGAGTAGAAGTTACATTTCACTGTTAACCGACTGTTACATGACAAGTAAACAAGTTTAATCGTGTTATTCACCTCATTGACTTTAATGATTCAATAATAGATGTAATAGGCACCTCAGGACCAGATGGCTTAGGGAAAAAAAGTCCCCATGAACTACCACTTTTTCATCTCAAGTATCTGATAAATATGTTAACTCCCTGCACTGCGATGACAGCGGGAATTTCTCACCAGCTGGCCAGTTGCTCTGCACAGTGGGTGATATCATCCTCAACTGAATGTTGAATTCTCAGCTCTGTAGTAAGGTCAGGACTTCAGAGTTTTTCTTAAAAAGCGCATTTTTTATTGATTTCACATAAACATTACAATCATTGACAAAAGGGTAAGGGGGAAAGGCTTCAGGAAGGGGTGGATCAAGACTGGATTTAGGCTGGATTCGACACGAGCCATACTCATAGCAGTGCTCATCACCCCTGTGCATTGGCAGTGTGGGTTGAATGTGCAAAGAGAATGTGGGGCTACAGCTACCTCTCATCAACTTGCTTTACTACCCCAACCTTTTGCTCAGTATTTCACTTCCTCAAGCAGAGCCTGCATATAATCATGCCTGGCAGACATTTCAGTCATGAAAACACTGTTTATTTCTAGCTGTCATCTGTGCTGCTGCTGAAAAAAAAAAGAAAAAAAAAGGGCTCAGAAGAATTTCACCCCCCTCCTTTCCCAGAAATGTCAACAAAATGGACACATTGATTATCTCCAGCCTGTATCAGCCAACACTGTTCAGATCTGAAGAGCAGTATACAGCCTACTGTCTGCCACCGTTGCTTGATTTTGGCCTTAGTTTTTTTAACACTACTTCTCTCCTTAGATACCACATCTGTTTCTGCCTCTGTCTGTGCAAAATTCAAGCATAGTAGAGCCTAACAAGCAAAAGGGTTTTTTTCATCTGTGTATATTCACAGACGTTATTTCCTCTTTGTTCCCTGACTTCTGATTTGCCTTTGTAAACTAGACCATACTTGGTCCCGCATCAAGAAAAAACTTTGTCCTGAGTTCTGGAAGGGAAACTGAAATGTACATGATGAAAAGAGAAAGGAGAAAAATAAGATACAAGTTCATTAACCATCTTGTCAGTTAAGGGATCCTGAAAAGGCAATTCTGAAAGACCATGGTTAGCTAATTGTGTGTCTATTCAAAGCCCAATTTTAAAATAAATTGGATTTTCTCAGCAACTTTAATTACACACGAGTTGTATTAAAATGCTAGAAATCCCAGAAAAAGTGGCATCACGCAACTTCTTAAAAAAAAGAAAACCAACCCCCTTTTTCTGTATTACTCACAGAATTTGTTACATGCTATTTATCTCACTTAATTGCATGACAAATTCTCCAGCAACAGTCATAATAGCGAGAAAGTCTCTTATCTTACCATAATGATATGTATCTTCCCATGATGGTACATAAAGCCACTTATTCATAATTAATTTACTCAGTCAACATTACTTTGGAAGAGGGTACTACTATTCCTCTCTATAAAAATCCCTGATTTAAATAAACAAAAACTGAAAGATACTAACAGTAATCTCCTAATCACAAGCTGATAAATATATCTCTTTCCTCAAAATTTATAATGAAGCATATATGTGCCAAAAATAATAAATCTGGAAAGGTTAGTTTTCTACCAAAAGGGAAGCAGGAGCGAGAAAAAAAACCAAACCAAAACAAAAAACAACAACCAAAAAAACCACAAAACAAAACAAAACTGAAAGCCAGTATAACAAAGTATTAAAGTACAAAGAAATAGATATTCTCAACACAATAAAAATCAATAAAAAGATACATCAAGTGTAGCACATAATGTGTAGAAATAACAACATCAAAAAAAAAAAGGATATGGGAATAGTAGTACTAGTATTTTAAAAACAGCAATAGAAACAAAAATAATTTTTTCAGTTATGGCAGAAGGAAACCAAACCCAAAAATGTAAATCAAAATAGAAGAAATGTTCTCTGCATCATCCTTCATCAAAGTAACTAAAGCTATCTTTAATCAGGTACCTAAACCAAGGTACAACATAATACAAAAATATAATATAAAAATATGTGATAGAACTACATAATGACAAAATACTAGGCCACACTGAGAATTTACTCTTTGGCACTTCACAGCTGCATGCAGGCACAAATGCTAAATGGTCCAGAACAGTTCACTTCTTCAGAGGAGATCAATTTTTTTCTACAATAGATAACATGGAGGACTGAGACTTTTTCAGCACTTGTTGTGTTTCGTTGACCCTCACAATCTATATATGTGATTTTTTTCAGTTCAAATTGTCTGATAGTAGACAAAGTCTGTGCAGACCAGATGGTTGCATAAACATCAGAATGAAGATCTTATTGAAGCATTTGGGAATCCAGGTTCTTCTGGCAAAATGTTGAAAAAGTCACAGAATAGCAAATACGCAAATTTCTTTTTTTTTTTAAATTTTTTTTTCCTTAAGCCTTCCAGTAAAACTCCACAGGAAGAATAATCTGGAGAATCACTTGAAGACTTTGTTTGCAGGAACTTGTTGGTTCACACCAAAGGGGAGCTAGAAGTGAGTTAATACACAAGACTGAGGAACAAATTAGGCCTATACATTATTTGGGAATATAAACAGATACTAAGGCTAATGAATAAAACTATTTTTAGATTATATATATCTTTCCGTAAGCAAAGGATTAATTCAAACAACTATTAGGAGTGAACTATTTCTAACAGCAATTAAAAAAAAATATTATATTTACTTTGAATTTTTGTCAGTTTGTCAGCGAAAGGATTTTGGAATTGGTGAATGGTAAGGATTAATCCAAACAAAATGAGATGCCGTAAGAACCACTCTTTTTACAGGAATGTAGTGGATATAATTCCCCTCAAGAATGACAAACCAAAGAGTATAATCTCTTCTGAAGTTTCCCATCTCTCCTGGAATGTTCTTTATGCTAGAATGCAGCATGTTCTGTAATAAATTTTGCATTCATTTATACTAATGTAAAACTAGTCCGTGGTGTGCCCTACATCCCAGTCTTACAAGCACATGGATCAGGCATTGGACAGAAAAGCCTTTTACCTCTTTTTTGAATCCATCTAGTTTTACCTCTCTTCTGAAGCATATCTGGAATTTCATTTACTGGGAAAGCAAGACATGGGTTGCAGAAAGAAGGTGGCAGAAAATGTCCCTGTTCATATGGGCTCAAAATATATCTGAGCAACTTAGATTTTGAAATGCTCCTTAAATACCTTCTTAGATATCTTTGCCAATCAATTTTGTTCATTGAGCTCTTCCTCGTGTGGTCAGGGTGACTGTGCTGGGGCTCAAGGCTTAAGGTTTCCTCCTGACTCAGCTGACTGTCCATTTTTTTGGGCGATCTACCTGGTTGTAGGGTGATTGGTAAACTGATCTGAGGTACAAGTAACTTGGTATGTGTGCTTTGACCTAAGTGATCACGAAGTTGCAGCCTTGGGTAAGACATTGTACACTACAGGGTTCAAACCCCTTCTATTGTGGGTACCAAATTTTTTATATAAAGTACAACAGCAAGCTTTTTCGTTCAGTGCTTATTCACACAGGATTAAAATTTTAACCTTATGTGTAATTGATAAATTCTTTAAAATAATAAAAATTACTGTCGCATTTATTTCACTCTAGTTCTTTTTTTCTTTCTTCCTTTGCAAGCGCTTGATACTGAAAATTTCACTTTCAGTTTCAAGAACCCTTTGTCACAGTTTGAAGAAGGTTAATTTCTTTTCAATGGAAAACTATATCAATCAATGTGAATGTCTTTTTCCACCTCCCCCAGGGACAGCATCACAAAGAAATTATTAGGAGCACCCTCAGAATGCTACAGACAAACAAAGGTTAACTGTGTCTGAATTAACAACTAATGGGATTCTACATGTTCTATGGCTAGATGAATGTACATGATACACCTAAAGTGTGGACATTTGCCTTCTCCAGCATTTTCTAGTTTTACTTTTACATTTTCTGTCTCCTGTCTACCCAAATACTGATTATGTAGGCCTTTAATGGTCAGCTGGGTATTGTTGGTAATTAACCTCACAGACAAAGGGTAATTGCTCAATTTTTCTTTGGAGAGTCTGATGGGAGAAGTCAGAGGTAGTGGCCAACCAGAGAGCGAAAAAGGAAAACTCCAGAGTTAACTAACAAAGTTTGTATTCGTGTCTTTTAACTTTCATTTGACAGTATATATGTTTTTCTCTTCTAAACACACGTGGCCCAAAAGCCAAACTGCTATATTAAATATTGTAAGTTTACACTAATATGTAATATTTCTGGATATTTATGAGATAAGCTTTTTAGTTGCTTCCTGTCTTGGTGTTTATATTTAAAGAGGAGTTTGTTTAAACTCTAGTGAAGACATAGTTTCAATTAACAGTGGGAGATTTTAAATTTAGTTTTAGCGATGGAAAAGCATTCTGAAAATATATAATTCTGGGTGGTCAAATGTAGTCACTGTGTCAGTAGAAATTCTACTAGTATTGTAAGAGAAAACTGAAGAAATTTAACAGATGGTATTGAGAAAGCCAAATAATAGACTTATCTCCTAATCTGTAGCATTAAGTTTTCTCGGTGCTAGTAGAAAGACCTATGTAATATGAATAGAAAACAGCTGAATCTTTTCTTACAAGTGTACTTCTCTTTCAAGTCAAAATTAAATTTAGCTGAGGATTTTGGTGTCATTAATAAGGGAATTTTGGCCTTCCCAAAGTCTGTGTTAAATCCAGAAGTGTATTGAAGGTACCTATAGGGTGATGAGATACTGGAACAGGTTGCCCCGGGAGGTTGTGTTAAAGAGCAGTGTTCAAGGCCAGGTTGGATAAGGCCTTGAGCAACTTGGTCCAGTGAGGGGGGCTTAGGACTGGATGATTTTTAAAATCTATTCCAACACCTTAAAATTCTATAACTCTGTGATTTTATGTCTGTCACTCTCACTTTTCAGCCTTCTGATGTTTTCATTCTTGTGATGGAGTTTCTCACGCTGTTTTTTGTAAACATGCACATGTTTTTCTAACTGTCTTTTTGTTTTTCATTCCTTCTCCTGGGAGGAGAAAGGGTTGATGGACTTTGTCATTGACCAGTGTCGTTGGAGAGGTGGTAGCTTCACCTTCCAGTCGATGGGGGTTTCCAGAACCCTATATAATGGGAAAACCAAAATAAAGTTTCGCTCTTCTTTGCCTTCTCTCGAGTGTGGCTGTGTTTGTCTCTGCGTTTCGTGTTGCTCGATAGAGTGACATATGTCATTTACTTTCAGGCGCTAATTTCTTTTATGGCCTGTTATTCAAATGAGGGTTTCCACAACTGACAGACTTTATGCCAGATAGCTTTTCATAAATGGACAGGAAGGTAAGTAAATTGCCTTGAAGATCCCAATCTAATTAGTTTTAGTATCTATTAGAATGTTGCCATTTTTAACACAGTCTGTATTTTCCCAGATCAATTTTCCATATTCATGGACTTACACCTTGCTGTGATTTTATAGAAAGATACTAATTAGTAATAGATCAATTTGAATTTGTTCATTCCTACTTCACTTTATAGTAGTCAACAGACCTGATAATATTGCTAAAATAAATTGTCATGGAGTTCAGTTTTATGAATATATTTAATAATAAAAGCAAATTTTACCAAATACTTTAATTTTGTAGCCCATCCACAGCATGTAGAAAATATGAAATGAACCTAGACAACTGAATTCAAAACCTAGAAATCCAGGAACTATATTTCTAATAAAAACAGTGCAGATATTGAAAATATAGTAGGTTAAACATGCTTTGTGCAAAATTGTCTTCACTTCAGTGAGTAAGGCATTGGGTTTTCATCCTGGTATTGGTAGGGTTAAGGGAAGATGATTGTCATGGGCCATAGAGGCCAACCAACTATGTTTTTCCCTGGAGACAATGGATGAAGCAAACCATCGTATTTCCATCTTATTTTCCCCAAACCTTTCCCTCTGAGCCAGGCTCAGAGTATGACAAAATTAATTTGGTACATGGCTGAGAATCCTTAAGCTGGCCCTATCTGAAGCATGCTAGAGAGAGCTCTGCCCATCAGTTTAGTTAATAAGTAGATCAAGTAACTTTTCCAGATGCAATAGATTTTTTCACTGAAAAGTAGTTTTCTAAACTCTACAAATTTGCGGCAAAGGATAATGAAATTTTCATTTCACACTGTACCATGGTTCTGAGACATCCCTACAGTATAGAGTTTAATACTGTGATTATTAAAACACAAAAAAGTGTCACAGTGAGCAAGATAAGATTACTAATAGGAAAAAAACCCTGAAATATTTTTCAAAATAATATTCATACAGAAATTAAAAAAAAAAATTAGATATATTGCGGTTGTACAGCATTCTAGCTATAAGAAGTAATGGATACAAATAAGTATGTATGTAGCAAGTACTATTTCTAATTATTTTAGCCCTACTTGTGAAGACCTTACTCATATTAAGCAGTGCCTATCTGCTCAAGTTTTCCAATTAATTTCACCAAGTGAGATACTTTTCACTGGTGAAGATAGAAACTCCTTTCATTTCTGGTGTAGTGTGTTGACCCTGGCTGGATGACAGATGTTTTCCCAAAGTCACTCTATCACACCCCTTCACAACTCCACAGGGAAAATATAACAAAGGGTTCATGAAATGGCATGAGGACAGAGAGACATCACTCACCATCGATCACCATCACACGCAAAACAGGCTCATCTTGGGGATGTTAATTGAATCTGTTACTAACAAAATTAGAGCAGGATCAATGAGGGAAAATAAACCTTAAAAATACCTTCCTCATATGCCTCCCTCCTTCCCAGGCTCTACCTCCTACCCTGCAGCAGTGCAGCGAGATGGGGAATGGGGGTCATGGTCAGTTTATCACACGTTGTTCCTGCCACTGCTCAAGGAGAGGAGTCCTTACTCTGCTCCTGCATGGGGTTCTTCCCATGGGAGACAGTTCTCCATAATCTTCTCCAGTATTAGTCCATCCCATAGGCAACAGTTCTTCACAAACTGCTCCAATGTGGGTCCCTATCCACAGGGTGCAGTCCTCCAGGCACAGCCTGATCCACTGTGGGTACCCCACAGGGTCAGAAGGAAACCTGCTCCAGAGTGGGCTCCTCTCTCCACAGGTCTGCAGGTCCAGACAGGAGCCTGCTCCAGCATGGGCTTCTCCTGGGCTCACAGCTGCTACAGTGTGGGTTTCTCTGTGGGCTGCAGGTGGATCTCTGCACTCCCATTGATCTCCACAGACTGCAGGGGCACAGATGCTCCACCACAGTCTGAAACACAGGCTCAGCACTGGCACCTGGAGCGCCTCCTCTCCCTCCTTCTCCACCGACCTTTGTGTCTGTGAGCTGTTCCTCTCACACAGTCTCACTCTTCGCTTCTCTGAGAGCAATTGCATTTTATCAATAATATTTTTCCCTACTTAAATATGTTACGACAGGGACATTGCTATCATTCCTGATTGGCTTGGCCAGCAGGAACCATCCTGGAGATATCAGGCATTGGCTCTGCCAGACATGCAGGAAAATTTGGATAGCTTCTCACAGAAGCCACCCCTGTAGCCCCGGCTAACAAAACCTGGCCATGCAAACCCAGAACAGCTGGGTCATGTGCAAGCAATTTGATAGAAGTTATCAAACAGCCTGCTGCAAATTTTGACACTGAATTGTTGCTTCTAGAGAATTAAAACATCAGGGTTTGTACTATTAGTAGATGTATTTTTAAATTCAGAATGTCATAGAAAGGAATATGTGACCATATTTGAAATATATGATCACAAATGTGTGTGGTCTATACCTTCAGGTATTTAAAGATACATTTTGCAGGCGTAAATAAGTATTAAATTTTTTTGTAAAATACAATATTGTTAAAAGAAACAGAAAGATGCTATAAAATATCCTGTGATAAAACTTGATAATTAAGTTCCTTTAGAATAAGATCAAAGTGGTACCACAAATGATATTGCATGATTTAAGATCACCTACAAATTGTACATGATTATTGCTTTCTAGACCATAGACAGTTACTATGCGCTACGCAGACTTTTGTGATGGTTTGCAAATTACTGCTTATGCACTTGGTCTGCTGCAACTTTGATATTTCTGCCTTGTAACTGGTTCAGTGAACTTTTCCAGAAAAACTTGAAAATGCCTGTTTGCTATTGTCCTGGAAAATGCCAGGAAACACAAAAAGAATTCAGCAGCAGAAAGGTTTCCTGCCTCAGAAACTACTACGAGAGCAATAAATTAAATTTGCTATAATTCATTGGATTCAGTTTGTGCAACTTCCAAAGAAGAAATGTCATAAAGAAAACTTAGTGATGGCGTACACTATGCAATACTACTGTAAGCCAATGAAGTGTGCCTAAAATATTATTTCTGTAAACAATCTTTTTCCCAAACCCAAAGAACTGTTTTCATGCTTGACTTCCCATTCTACATGAATCTCTGAATTCAAAGTTTTATATAAATCAAATATTGTCTGCATTTATTTTTACTGCACTTCATGGTATAATACATCACCGTAAGATAACTTATTTACTACATTAAAAGCTGTAAATTACTATAAAATGAAGAAACTTATCGCAGTGTGAGGCTCGAATTGTAAATCATTGATATTTCCTAGTTCCCAGACTGATGTTGTTTTTCTTGAGCCTATGGTGTCAGATGTAATTTTTAATTTACATAATTTGCCTTAAATTATTCTGTTATCAAAAATCACAGGTATACACATGAGCACACACATGCACACACACCTGTGAATATATATATGTAAGCTATCATTTCTGAATTGAATGAAAAGGAGGAGGTTGACCTGGTAGAAATAAATCACAAAACATATATCAATCCTCATTTAAATTGGTCTAAAAATATATGATATAGCTTAACCTAATGAACAAGAATCGATGTATATTTAATAGGTTTTAAATCATGATCTTAATATCATTAAGCTGAGCTCATATAATTTCCTTCTCTCTTATAACATCATTATACAATTTAAGCATTTTCCAGGTATGTCAGAATTGTCAGACCTTTCTAAGGTTTCTTTTCTGTGCTACTAGATGAAGACTAAGTTTAGAACTGATTTCTCCCCCTTCTTTTTGTTGTAATTTGTCACTGAAAATAAACAGTTTGACATTGCAAAACCCTTAAAAAATTGCTTGCAAGTTAAATTGATCTAGACATGTTTCCCTATCTTCAGCCTGGCAAAGCTGTTTACTTTAAGTCCATTTCTGCTCTACACTAGTGCAGGCAAGAGCCGACAGCTCTGCAAACAGGCAGAGGCTCCACACAGAGCTGCTAATCAACTCTGCCTAACAACTGATATTAGTTAGGGAACTAGTGGATTAGGAAAATGTGTTTGCAAAATGTCAGATCTGTTTGTTTTGAGGCAACAAGAGCTACTTCTGGGGGAGATTAAAGATCAGATCAGGTCCTGTGAGGAAAAAGAACCAGATAAGTTGGTTAGGATTCTGCGTTAGAAACATAGAGTAAAATATAATAAAATCAGCACCATCTCAAAGAACCTCAAGTCAGGAAAAAAAAAAGAAAAAGAAAGAAAAATGAAAAATTGCTTAAGCCAAGAGACCAGGGATATACCAGGTTGGAGTACACCAGGAAGGGATTTGGTTCACAAGGTCTCTGTGTTTCTGTGAAGTAGAAAATTGATTTATTCTTACTTTATAAACAGACTTTGGATTTTATTATTCTAGTAAAGGCAAACAGAGCACCGCCACTTCTCACAGGGAATGAACAGTCTCTATTATAGAATGAAAAAGTGTTTTGTATATACAAACCAGATTAACTATCTGTTAATTGTTTAAGAAGCAGATAAACGACTGCCACAATGCCAATATATATTTTACACTCCGTATTGATATGAAATCTGGGGTGTAGCTACTAAGTGTGCATATGAAGAAACTGCTGAATCCACTGACAGAGGAACTTGGAGCAACAAAAGGCAGAGATGATCAGATGCACCAGAGTCACTCCCATCCTTACACCCTATTCATGCTGAGCACACACAACATCCTAAAGGAGATCCCCTTCTCTCCTAAAGATGAGCCAGGTTTTTCAGGGTCAGTTGGGAATATAATGAGCCAGGATTAAGTTTTCAGACCAAAAGCAGACCTTCTTCAGACTTCAACAGGAAATATTTCAGCCCTCTCTCACAGGCTGGCGCTGACCTCATTTACAGAAGCGCTACCTTTGGAATGGTTGTTTGTCCCTCAGCCTTCAGAGGTAGTCCTAATAGCAAGGCATCTAATTTTTAAAGGCTGATGGATCCTTAGGGTCCATCTCCTGGTTGCATGGGTCCTAGGTGGCCGATTGCCACTCCCAATGCAGGAGTTGTACCTGTCCTGCTCCTCGAAGAACAAAAAAGAGAGTGTGAAGACTGGCATAGATTAGACGTTGCATCAACTCCTTCCTGTCTGTCCAGCATGACTGAGATCTCAGTTGGGTTCTTTGCCTGGTTTTGGACCTCACATTTAAAAAATATTTGAACCATTGTGATAGAATCTGGAAGATAGTTGCCATGGAAAGAAATCTAGAAAACTACTGCTTGTGAGGAAAGTGAAGGACTCAGCTAGTTTCATCTGCAGGACTGAAAACTAAAGGGAGTCAAAATAACAGCCTTCAAATCTATGGAAGATTATGTCAGTAAAGCATAAATAAACTGTGTCCAAGGGGAGAGGAAAAAAGAAATAGGCTAAATTGCATTGAAGGAGATCTAACTTAGACACTCAGAAGAATTTTCCAGCCTTTAGGCTATTTAAGTAAGGTAACTGATTGCTCTAGCAGGATGTGAAATCTCTATCTTTAGATGCTTTTAAGAAGAGGTTAGATAAACATCTGTCAGGAAAAGTTTAGATATAGTGACCCTCTCTTCAGGAGGGAATTTCCACAGATGAATTCCTGAAGTGTTTGAGAAGTTTTTCAGCCTCATTTTCCACGACTTTAACACATCTCAAAATTTTATGTTTAAAGAATTTATGAACTCATCAACACAGAAGTACACATCATCCAGTCATTAATGTTGCATTATTCTTTAGATTTGTTTTGATGTTTTCCTCTTTGCTCTGTTTTATGACCAAATAATCCTTCTATTGCTTAACAAATACCACCTTTAAGAGGTGCATAGCAGAGCTGCACATAACTGTAAGACAGAGCAAGACCCTGCTATTATTATTTATGAACAATAATTCCTAATGTATTACACAGTTGTTTCATTTTGGCAGAGAGAAAAGATTCCATTTGCAACATAAAATTAACATTAATCCAATAAATAAGATAGCTGAAATTTAAACAATATGCCAGCTTTTAAGAATAAGTTAAATATTTGTCATTTTTTGTAGTTATAATCCTACTTGTTCCAGTCTTATTTCCGCAATAAAATCTTGGAATACCTGCCTTACGAAGGTATTCTAGTTAATTTATATTCTGCTTAAATGTATGGTTATTCTAGGAGGTTGGATTAAGAAGAATCCTTTCCTTTTTTGATTAATGTTAACTCAGAACACATACAAAGCCATTTATCAACAGATGCTTTTTGACACCTGATAAAGTCTGTTCATCCAGATTTTTTTTTAAAGCATACTTGTATAAACATTCTCTCATGCATAAAATACAACAGTTCTGCATAGCTTTGAAAGTGAAGAAGGTATTTTATTCAGCAGATGAGAAATGGTTTATTTTCCCAAAAGATCATGGCTATGTAATTTATGTTATTTATACAGAACAATGCTGCAGCTCTGTGTTCCAGCACTAAAGAGAAAAAGAAAAAAGGTAAAGGACAGAGAGGTTCCTTTTTGATGCTCAGTGGTGTGCACAAGACATAGAGATATATATTTGTATATAAACTTTAAACACACCTTTGTCAGTAAGTTGTTCTCATAAAATTACACAAAAACCCCCTTATCCCCAGCGAAGGAAGGGAAAAGACAAACTTATCCTTCATACAGTAGCAGGTTTATTACTCTCTTTGCAATAAATGTTCCATACAGTAAATCCCATAGATATTTTTCTTCAATGCTGCTGTATTAATCACTTAAAATAAATTAGTTAAAGTGATTTCAAAATGGTATGTTGGCCTAAAACTGTGCTGAAGGACAGATGTTTATAATCACCAGTGCTTCTTCGTATTAATTTTTTCCAAATGTTTCTTCCAAGCAGGTACCTAAGACTCTGTTTGGTTTTAGTTAAGGGAAATTCAAGCTCAAATGATGTTCCAGATTTTACAAAACACTTCAATTAGAAGGCTCCATTGACAGAAAGTTTATAAAGTCTAGCAAAAATAGCAGTTCTGTAGAGGAAAAAAAGCAGCATTTAACAATGACAGTGCCAAGTAGATTGGGGTTGAGCATTGTTTCCTTTTGAAAATGAAATGTTGGGGAGTAACTTGTGCCAGGTATGCATAGAAATATGGATAGCAGAGACTGTGCAGTACTGGTGGCAAAGAACTTCATTGTTATAGCTGTCCTAGACCAATTACTATATTCATCAGAAATTCTATCCTGATTTTTCATACACTTCTCCTGATCTGAACTGTGAGAAGTGAAAAAAAGCTAATAAAAATCCAAGGTCTTTTTTGCAGAAGTAAAATGAATACAAAACATACAAAGACCACTGAAATAAATTGAAATATAATGATTATTTTTATGTCAGTTTAGATTTAAAATTAATTCTAATACTTTTAAAATTAATTATGGTCCTTGAAAAAGACATAACCATTATTGTACTTGAATACAAGACCTTGTCTTTTTTTAGATTTTGTTCTAGTTGAAAAAAACAAATCCAGACCTATCACCTTAAAAACTAGTGAACTGAAATTAACAAAAAATGTTAAAAAGATAAAATTCTTAGCAATTTGTGTTTTACTTTTGTAGAGAATTCATCACAACAAAAAAATAAGGCGAGAACAATATTGAGCTAACTTTCATATGAATAGCTGAAAGTTAATTAGTTACTGTTAAATATTTGGTTAGGTAAAACCAATATATCCAAGGCTATATCTATTTGTGACATCTCAATATTATCCTATCGTGATATCACTATTCATGAAAGAAAATGTTTAAAAAAATTCCACAAACCATGTAAACCAGGCGCATTTTATTGTAAGAAAAAATATATTTTGAGGAGTTGTGAATGACCAGTAACTACTGATACTCTCCTGTTACTTAATGCAGTGGAGTGTAATGAAATTACACAGACACAGTCAGCTTTTCTGACGCAGCAGAGAACCCTGTGAGGGATCTTTCTGACAGGAGCCCTGAGCTGGTGCATACCTGGTGCCAAGAGCTAACCTAGGGCTGGCTTCCTTTTATCAGGTGGTTTCAGGTCTTAGCATTACCCCCTATTTGCAACACTCATCTGCTCGTGCTTTAATTTGCAAAATGTGCTTGTGCATCTCAGCCACTCTGTTTTCAAAATCTGGAGCAGAAGCAAAAATTCGCATTGATCTGCGGGTAGAAACATCCACAGCAATTAAATTACTCTGCTAATGTAATAAAGGATATTTACATGTAAGGGATGGTAAGTGACAATTCAGAACATCCTTTCTACTCCATTTTTGTGCTTGACAGTACGTTTTAACTCACTACACACACTATTTTTTACTGAAGACTTACATAAGTGACCTCATAAATGAGTCAGGCTGCAGTGTGAGCAAAAGCTGCTGCAAGGCATATAAGTCCAAACACATCATCAGTCAGCGTGAAACTCTGGTATATTTAATTACTGGATGGAGGAAAGTGGGAGAAAGAAGAGAAATAATTTTAAAATATTATAGATGTGTGTGCGTTTTTGTGTGTGTGTGTGTGTGTATGTTGCTAAACATATACACCTTCTGTCTTATTTGTCTTGAAAAATGGTTCCATATATTCTTCTGTAAATGAGTGATAGAGAATCTCAGAGATGATATAGACATCTAACAAAAGTTTATCTTTCTTTTGGAAACTCCCATATAATGAAGTGGTAGAAATATTTTTAAATTATTTAAAGTGTTATTAAAAATAGATAGATAGATAGATAGATAGATAGATAGATAGATAGATAGATAGATAGACAGATAGATGTAGATGTATGTATGTCTATTATTTACTTCATAATCCCATTGCTACTTCAAATGAATCAATTTTTTTTTTTGCATTGTTGCTTTGAAACTCAGCTCATGTCATTTAATTTGATTTGAATTAACTTTGAATGACTGTTATCACAGTCTTAAACAATGGGTATGAACTGAACAATCAGGTAAAAATTTGAAATGAAAAGTTTTTGAAAACAATCAGGTTGAATGCTATTCTAAGTAAAAAACTATATCAAATAAAGAAAAAAACCTAAAATTTCCAAGCTTAGCAAGATACATGTATATTAATATGTTCAAATTTTAAATTTCCCACTGCAGTTAGTGTCACTTTCCCCAGTTATGGTAATTCAAATTTGTTTTTAACTATGTTCCATGCTTCTTATGCTTACATGGTTAGTCAGCAATATTTCCACTCATCTCAGATACAGAATTATCTGAAAAAAAACAGATTAAATATTTCTCAAAAAAAAAAAACTAATATATTTTGTCAGAGCTGTATTTCTAATATGATCCAGTCAATGGTCCAGTTATTTCACATTTGCTTTTTCTCATTTTTATGAAAGTGTTTAGCATACTGTACATGTTAGTAAAACTAAACTATATGTTCCATCTATTTAATCAGTCCTACACAGCTGAAAATTACTCAATAAATTAAGAAAAGTGTTAGTAACAACTAAAAGAAGTAGGATATATAGACAAATTATTTTGACATCTTACCCAGACTAAATATTGCAACGCCATGCAAGAAAAATGCTCACATTTTATAAAGACACTTTGTTCTCACAACCAGTGCACAGCTCAGAAAATTTAGATCATGATGACTTAACACGAGAGGAACATAAATGCAGTGCATTTCCTCTACAGTCACTTGGAATCAGTCTAAGGATCCAAAATTTTTGTGATGTCAAAAGCTTGAGACCACAACATATAAAAAATTAAGAATCTCCTCAGGCCAAATTAAATGTCTTAAAGTAGCAATTATCTTTTTTTAATCTTTTCGTACTCTTATTAAGGTTTCGACATCTCAGCAACAATGGTTTTAACTATTGCTTCTGATGGGTCTTTGGGGGGAATGGATTTATTTTGGGGCTTCTTTTAGTTGTTTTGGGGTTTTATCTTAATGTACTTTGATTCTAAAATATGTTTACACACATACTCATTTTAGGATCATCCCAGTAATTAAAACTCTTAGGCAAAATAATTTTAGTGGTCTTCATTTCTGTTTCAGAAGACCTCTGCCTCAATGCTTCCATGCACAATAATATCCTTACTTTTCAAAATCTAATAGCCTTAAGAAAGGAATAATTCTGGTGTGGGTGTATAGGTGTATAGCCAGAGCCACAATAAACTGTAATTATAGAACACCTCAGCTCCAATTCCACTTAACTCAAAAAAAAAAAACCCTATGAAATTGTTTTCGAGTGTACTCCCAAAATGTGTTGTAGGGTGTTAAAATGCTCTGTTATGGCACAGTTTTCTGTAAAATAATATCATTACAGAGCAACGTGTGCGGGATTCTGTTAAGTGTCATATTTATCAGAACCAATATACTTACATGTTAAAAGTTTGAGTGCTGGTTAAGTATTGATGTCATTAAAAGTTTTCAGGTTTCTTCTGCTGTTTTTGCTTTCACATTAAAATTATGCTACTACCTAACACTAGCCTAGGAAAAAAAAAAAATCAAAAAAAACCAAACTGCCAAAATATTAGTTGTCTTACTTTTTCAAAATAGCTCAGGAACAAGCCAGAAATAGGGTATTTTTTTTCTGTGTGTACCAAACTTATAAACAATAGTATGTGCTTCTTACTGAATAAGTCAGGTAGTCATATGAAGAAAGCTACTTAGAGATGAGTTAAAATTAGTCCAAAATATTCCATAATATCCCATG
>VXAX01000820.1:609456-620260 GCA_013399835.1 Leptocoma aspasia
AGTAACTCAAGCGTTGCTTTACACAGAAAATGTTAGATGGAAACTCTCTATTTTAAAAGGGCAAATTTCCACCTAAGAAAATGTGGATATTTCACAAATGTTGTAGCTTAGTGTTAATATAATACAGTATAGATGAAAAAGCAGTGCTTTTTGCAGTGACTGATTTTATCTCTTGGAACGTAATAGGAATCTGTTTATTTAATCAGAACTCTTATTGTAGTACTTGAACCACATGTGTCCTAATTTGATATAAAAATATCAGGGTATTCATATGAACTTATTCTAAACTAGTTAAACTCAATGCATTCCAAGGATGTAAGATACAACATATGGATTTCTGTTCTCTAACCTTATGAACATTTGCACATGTTCAGGAAAGCCCACTGGATAAAATTTATGTATTGCTAATGATTTTTATTGGCCCCATGGCCCAAAGTGGTGGCAGAATGCCCAGGACTTTGAAAGAATCCTGTTTTACTTCGTAGTCAGAATGCAGAGAGCCATAAAAAAAGAATGGGGTTGATAGAAGTCTAAATGCTTTTTAACTGGCAGAACTGAAGCTGCTTGTACTATGCAGCCCTTTGTTATCAGATCTCTAAAGCATTTTTTTTAGGGAATAAGGGGTAAAAACCCATCTTAACATATTAGCAGTGATATAAGGAGTGATGTTCTTGAGCTGAAATTTTCCAACCATTTCTTGGAGGACCTGATGTGGAAAATCCAGACAAGCATAAAGAGAGAGAGATGCAGAAAATCTTTTTCTTTGTGGGACCATTTGGAAATCTCTCAGTTGCAGCTCAGTATCTTAAGGATGCTGTTAAAATTTTTGGGTGAAGATATGAGTTACCACAGAAATTGAGGAGATTTGTCTTTCCACACCATAGTCACCTGTGGCTGATCCTGAGGATGCTAATGCACATGTTTGTTCAAATGTTAATACACCTTCAAAAAACAGTAACATTTATAGATTTTTTTCTGCAGCTACAACTTGGCAGCTAAGAGAAAGGAGTCAACTAATGATAGGCTGTTTTTCATAACAGTCCTGCTGACAGAGGATTGAGACCAGTAGCGATGCAAAGGAGAACAGGAGAAATTTTCTAGTCTCTAAAACCCTATAAAAATGAAATGATGGTCATCCTTTCCCATTTTCCTGGATTCTACTCACAATCCTGATGAAATTTTTTTCTAGCTGCAGTACTGGGAGAAGGGTAATAAAGTTTCTCTTGTGAGCAGTAAGTAAATGCCAAGTATAAAAGCCCAAGAGTTGTAATGATTCAAAATTTGTATAGAAAAAAGACCAGGAAAGCTGTTCAGATATAACAAGGTACAATTATAAAAACAAAGATGAACTTTAAACTTCACAGAAAGATCTTTAAAATTATTGAAATCATCCAGACTGCTGCCAGTTTGGAGTATTTAAAAGAAGACTTTGCATGCTGTGTAGGTGATTATGCATAAATGAGACAAATTAGATGGCTTGATGTAAAGACTGAGACCAAAAATCTTATTTACTGGTTGAGTAAGTCTTTTGAAGTGGTACATCCCAAAAGACATTCACAGACGAATTTATGTGCAATGCTGGGTTTTGGGATATTTTAAATTAAATTTTCAAAATAATGACTAAGCTTTCATTTGTGTTCATAAAAGAAAAAGAAAAAAAAAAACCTGATCAGACTCCAAAATCTGTTTTACATACCCTAAAGTTTTAGTGAGGTTGAGTTCTTGCCTACTGGAATCAATTCTAAGGGTAAAACACTCTAGTTTTTGTTTTGTTTGGTTTTGGTTTTTGTGGTTTTTCTTTTTTACTGGGTTTTTTTTTTGTCTTGTTTTGTTTTATTTTGTTTTGTTTTGTTCATCTCCATATTTTTAACTTTACAATTATACAGAACTGTCCTCTCCTGCTATCTGTCTGAAGTGGACCTGAAAGTTGAAAAACTATATGCACCTTCAACTTCCTCTGTATTTACTAGCCCATAAATCATAGAGACATAGCATTCATTCCTACTACACCGGCCACTGAAATTTGTAAAGACTGGCCACAAAAACCAGGGGATTGTTGCATTCATAAACATTCCATGTACCTCCTTGAAATGCTTTGTGAAACTCTTTCCAAGGTCTTAATAACANAAAAAAATCAAAAAAAACCAAACTGCCAAAATATTAGTTGTCTTACTTTTTCAAAATAGCTCAGGAACAAGCCAGAAATAGGGTATTTTTTTTCTGTGTGTACCAAACTTATAAACAATAGTATGTGCTTCTTACTGAATAAGTCAGGTAGTCATATGAAGAAAGCTACTTAGAGATGAGTTAAAATTAGTCCAAAATATTCCATAATATCCCATGNAAATTTTTGGGTGGAGATATGAGTTACCACAGAAATTGAGGAGATTTGTCTTTCCACACCATAGTCACCTGTGGCTGATCCTGAGGATGCTAATGCACATGTTTGTTCAAATGTTAATACACCTTCAAAAAACAGTAACATTTATAGATTTTTTTCTGCAGCTACAACTTGGCAGCTAAGAGAAAGGAGTCAACTAATGATAGGCTGTTTTTCATAACAGTCCTGCTGACAGAGGATTGAGACCAGTAGCGATGCAAAGGAGAACAGGAGAAATTTTCTAGTCTCTAAAACCCTATAAAAATGAAATGATGGTCATCCTTTCCCATTTTCCTGGATTCTACTCACAATCCTGATGAAATTTTTTTCTAGCTGCAGTACTGGGAGAAGGGTAATAAAGTTTCTCTTGTGAGCAGTAAGTAAATGCCAAGTATAAAAGCCCAAGAGTTGTAATGATTCAAAATTTGTATAGAAAAAAGACCAGGAAAGCTGTTCAGATATAACAAGGTACAATTATAAAAACAAAGATGAACTTTAAACTTCACAGAAAGATCTTTAAAATTATTGAAATCATCCAGACTGCTGCCAGTTTGGAGTATTTAAAAGAAGACTTTGCATGCTGTGTAGGTGATTATGCATAAATGAGACAAATTAGATGGCTTGATGTAAAGACTGAGACCAAAAATCTTATTTACTGGTTGAGTAAGTCTTTTGAAGTGGTACATCCCAAAAGACATTCACAGACGAATTTATGTGCAATGCTGGGTTTTGGGATATTTTAAATTAAATTTTCAAAATAATGACTAAGCTTTCATTTGTGTTCATAAAAGAAAAAGAAAAAAAAAAACCTGATCAGACTCCAAAATCTGTTTTACATACCCTAAAGTTTTAGTGAGGTTGAGTTCTTGCCTACTGGAATCAATTCTAAGGGTAAAACACTCTAGTTTTTGTTTTGTTTGGTTTTGGTTTTTGTGGTTTTTCTTTTTTACTGGGTTTTTTTTTTGTCTTGTTTTGTTTTATTTTGTTTTGTTTTGTTCATCTCCATATTTTTAACTTTACAATTATACAGAACTGTCCTCTCCTGCTATCTGTCTGAAGTGGACCTGAAAGTTGAAAAACTATATGCACCTTCAACTTCCTCTGTATTTACTAGCCCATAAATCATAGAGACATAGCATTCATTCCTACTACACCGGCCACTGAAATTTGTAAAGACTGGCCACAAAAACCAGGGGATTGTTGCATTCATAAACATTCCATGTACCTCCTTGAAATGCTTTGTGAAACTCTTTCCAAGGTCTTAATAACAAAAGCACTCTAAATTAAAATGAATATAAGGCAAAGAGGTACTTTTATAAATTAAATCCATGGATTCAATCTAAATATAAATTCTTGAACCTTATTACTTGAAATTATTAGTAAAGTTGATGGCAGTATCTCTTATGGTAATAGCTTTGCCTTCAAAAATTTTGGCAGAGGTAGACAGAATATTTGTTTGTGCTGATTACCTTGGCTTATGATATGCTGCATTCATTTTATATTTTTGTTAGTTCCCCAAAAGGATCTGCAAAGTTAACAGAATTATCTACATATGATAAACCAGGATTGAGCCTCACTGTGTTTGAAAACCTGACAGGTAGATCAAGAGTTATGCCTGGTGCAAACAATATTTCTTTTCAAGGGAACGTCAGCTTCAAAGTGAAAACTGGTTCCAAGGAACCTCCATTGAGAATGTCTTTTAGGAAAAACATAAAAATCTTAATATCCCTATACAATTCATAATTATCAATTATTTACCATTTGTCCACTTTTCACTGTTCACATTCTGTGATTTCATTATGTTAAAGAAACCATTAAAAATGAAAAAAAGAAAAAGAAAAATAATTATAGCTTATAATCTTTGATATAACTGTGCCTTTTCCTCAACTCAAGTCTAGACTTCAATGTTTAAGCAGCAAGTATGAAGCAAGAACACAAAATATTTTTTAAGTAGACAAATTATACCATTCCTTGTGCCTAAAAATGTAGAACTCTTCACAATACTTTAAATTTTGTAAGAAGTAATTGGGAAAGCTTTGGAGATTCGAGGAAGGTGTTCTGGTTCTCCTGAATTCTGCACCATTTACAGTAGGACTAATAAGCAGAGGCAAACCAATTGCAAAATCTGCAAGAGATTTTTTATTCATATTACAAGAATACAAGAAAAAAACCAAAATATGAGGTGATATTTAACTATTTGCATATATTTAAGGAAAAACTGAAACTGGAAATTCAGGATGGGTTTTAACATCAAATAGTGTGAAAGAGCAAGAAAAGACTCATTCTTACCTCACACTGGATCTACAGTATAGTTTTAAAGACATGGGAAGTTCATGGGCTTAAAAGATTTCTTGTTTTTTAGCATTGCAAATGAAACTAAAAAAAATCTTTAATAACATTTCTGGGTTTTTATTGCAAGTGAAGCACTGCAATAAATCTGTAAGCATATTCTGCTGAGTCCTTAGTACTCTATAATGAGTCAAGAGTAATAGGAACTCATCTGATCAACTTCAGACACGTATTAGGATGAAATGGACAGCAACTAAAAAGTTCTTTGTAACTGTTAATGTATGAAATAATCTAAAGATTAGTATCTCAGTGTTTCCAATAACTAACTATATAATTGGGATTGCAATACTCATAAGTCAATATTTCTACGCTAAATTCTTCATTAAAAAAATGGAATTAAAATAATTATCCATCTAAAAAGCTCACAAATGCAATCTGTGCATTTTTATGAAATTGAATTAAAATATAAATTATTTTTATGGCTTAAAGAAAAATTGTAGAAGGTTTTTTTTTTAATAATTAAGTTTAACTCAGTACCATTTCCCTCAACTGCTTTGGTGAAAGGAAGGAGTGGAAGAAGGATGACCAACATTATCTCAGAAAATTTATTTCTCTAGAAAGTTATATTAAAAAGCCATGTTCAGATGGCTTCCCACCTGTCCAAACATTAATTCTGGCAATTAAACTGAAAGAAAGATATGCGTGATCAAAAGGGTTCTTCAGAGTAAAGACATGTTTTTAACTGAAGTTATATTTTATTTTATAAGCTTCAACTATAATTACCATTTTAAAAATAATAAAAAATATAAGAATTCTCTTATTGGTAGTCTTTACAAAGATTCTGTTTTAATATGAGCTTAAAACAAAAATCACACCAAGTAACAAGGGGAGCCTCATTTGCTCTTCAAATATGCTGTAAGGGTTCTTAGAGCCCCGATTCAGGAAATTACTTCCATTTTTAGCATAGGTCTATTGTTGGTTACAATTATGGCTATTTTTACTCCTATCTGCTTTTATTTAATGTCCATTCTGACATAATTACTTCATATGTTTCTAGACAATTTTACTGCTTGCTCTCTCTGATCTTTTCCAAATCATATTTAAAAAGCCTCTTTTTTTTTTTTTTCTCCTGTTTCTTTCAAAGAAAAATAAGGTCTTTGATGAACTAAATCTCTGGCCAAGTCACCTGTGAAAATGTTTACTTTTCTCCCACCACTAGCCCATTTTTTATAACCAGGTCTTTTATCTAACTGTGATGCAATTTCTGGCAGCTTAGCAAGATCTTCTGTGCATTTATATTCACAGCACAAATGGTCATATATAGACACAGCGAAGAAAACAGGCACAGAATTTATTCCTGTGCAAAATGTTTTCTTGAGAATTGGAAAAGACCACTCCACTTTGCTTGTTAGATTAAGAGGTACATGTTAGATTAAGTAGTATATGAACTATGTACAACTTGAGGAAATTTCTCATACTGCTTCAGGATATCAAGCGTTTAAAGACAAATCTCTGTATTTCAATATTAGGAGGTATACAATCTATCCTCATGTTGTATTCCATTTTTAACAGTAGTGATGGACAATTTTTTTTTAATTAAGTGCATTTTTTTATTGTATTTGTTCTGAAAGAGCACGGTTCCCTTCATCTTCTGCTACTTAAGGGGGGAAAAACAATAAACATCAAGTTGTTGCTAATTAGACTCATCGCACCTAATGATTGTTTCTAGCTGGCCAATTACTGACATAGCCATGGCTTTGGAAGTGTTGGCACAACAGCTCTGGAATTCACATGTCAGCTGCTATTAGCTGAACTCTTCTCTTGCATGACTGAAGCAGATGGCGACTTCCTTGAGCTGAAGACAGGATAAAAAATTCCTCGTACATTTTCTCATGAATTCAAAATTCTTGAGTAGATTCTTAAGAATCTACCAGGCAATCTGTGAAATCTAGGCAAAACAAGCTGTGTTCAACTGACAGCCTAGAGGGACTTGGCACATAACATAGAGACTATTTTGAATATAGATGCCTGTTAAATGTGGAATATTAGTGTATTTTGTATTTGTGATAGGCATCAGTGGAAGCATTAGCTGCTAACTTGTTATACACTTTGGGTATAACAAGTCATCTTTAACCTGCTGATATTCACATTTTTAACAAGATCATCTGAAATACGTATTGGTTACTCTTGACTAATTTCAACTATATTTGCTTACAGGAGTGTTCCATATATCTAGGACTATTAAGCAGACAGCTGATAAAACTGATGCCTCTGTCTAACAATGTGCATCAGAACTTTATATATTGTAGAGAATTTTTGCTGAAACAATGTCAGTCAGATTATGACCAGACATGGAAGCAACAATTTGCTAGTGCTTCGTAATGTTATCTGCTTGGAATACATACAGAATCAGACTTGGACTATAAAATAAGGAGCTATCAAATATAAATAAACTAAATCACCCTAGGTTATTTCAATTCTCAAATTTAATAAACAAAAATACTCAGATAATCCTTTCACTTTAGTGAAGATCTTACGGAGACCAGTGGTTTAACAAGCTTTTCTTTGAAAGGTCACCTGTTCAAGCTGCTTTCCGCATTTTCTAATGGCTCTACTACTGATGCAACACAAGCAGGGAGTTGGACCAACCGTGGTGACATAAAAGGAACTTCTGCTCACAAAAAATCACATGTTGATGTAATATAATTTTAAAGAAAGGTGATTTTAATAAAGAATTCTCTTTATACGGGAGGCATTTTTTAGATTTCTATCCTGCAGACTATGATGACAACTCAATAATGACTGTGCCAGACCCCTATATTATTAAGATTTAATATGGCAAAATTTCCAGAAATGTGTTTTTTGAAATATTATGAGTCAAAAATTGTTCCTCTGAAGCTGAATCTCATCAACAGTTTTTTATGAATTTGAATTCAAAGAATTATACATAGAATGATAAAAAAAAAAGAAAAAAGAAGTAAAAAAAGAATGAAAACAAGAAAGCTAGCAAATTAGTTATCAAGTCCCTACATACAGCAGATATATGGTTATTATGCCATACTCCTACTACAGAAATAGGTTACTTCTTTTTAAACCTTTTGAAGTTTGTGGTTTTGTAGTTGAGAATAGAATAAAATTAATTTTGATTGCATATGTATTAAGCTNTATATATTGTTATATTAAAAAAAAATTACATTAAATTTATTAAATTTTGCCCTAAATGCAGGTTTTACATGGGTAATCTCATTTTTTGGAGTACTTTGAGATAACTATCTCATAAGCCAATGAAGCTTTAATTGTAAACTCAGGCTTTTGACTTGTATTTTTTGTGTATTTGTTTTTCCCCGATTTACATCAGAGTACTTTGTATCTCAACTTAAAACTGCTTAAGGCAAATCACTCAAGGTGTATGAGACTCTTCATTTTTTCTTTTAAGTATGTAAAATTTCAGATTAAGTCCATCATTCCTGTAAGTCTTTAACTAGCTATTCAAAGATGATCTTTAATCTTTCTTATATGAAATAACTATGCATATATACATATGTAGATGTATATGTGCATTGTGTTTGTGGTTTTGATATCCTAACCCCTCTACATCTGCACACAGATCAAAGCAAAAATGTAGAATGCATTTATATTTTGGAGCAACAGCAACAATTTTTTTAAGAGTATAATCTAAAAATTCATACAGTAAGTAAGTTTGGTGCATAAATTTACAAAGACAAAATTAGCCTGGTTTAAGAAAAAATTAAGAAATATGCTGCCTGTGCAAGGTGAGCTAGTGCAACATCAAATTCTTACTCTTTCTTTAAAAGAAATAGCTTCAACAAGTAGCTATTTTCAATTTGTATTATTTATTTTACATTAGAACATCTGAACAGCTGCAGGGAGTCTTTTACATGTTTAAGACTCTCCAGCCTCTTGAAAATATTCCGTGACTCTTACCTGAATTTAGTATTATGTGCAGCACTAGTAGTTTCCAGGTGTAGGCTCTGAAAGAAGTGATAGGTAGCCGTCTGCTTTGTGCAGCTGCTTTCTCCTGAGCCTGAAATGAGTGAGACAGTCATGAGTTGAACTGTGGAAAATAGCTGAAATTAAGAGTTTAGCTTCATTTTCCATACCTGTGTTTCTCAGTAAGTCTCATCACATTTAGGGGAAGGGAAGAGATTACTAGTAAGGAGATATCACAGAATTCTGCATAACCTGACAAAATTTTGGTCAGTTGTGACTCAGAAGCAGAATCCATTTTTTCTAGACTCATCATCTAATAGGAAAGCTGCAATGTTGTCTTTATACCTTGTAGTAGGGAATTCTTCTAGCTCTTGTTATTTAAGTAAGGATATATCTTACTGTGTTTAGAGACACCCAAAGATGCTGCAATAATCTACATAGCTTGGAGCAATTGTCAAGTTTACATCTAACAGTATTCTACATTTGATGTGAGCCTCTGGCAAGATTTTGGGGAAATGAGTGTTATATGAGGCAGGTAATGAGTGTTCTTACCACTGAAGTCTTCCCACAGTTTCTTCTCCTTAACCACAGGAAAAGTATGTACAACCTGGGCATACAATGTGCCTAAACATTTTGAAAGAAACTATTTCATTGCAGAAATTTTAAAAATACAAAGGAAGCATCATGAATTGTTTTGCCTTGTATGTATTTCCTCTGGCTGTCATTGAAAAAAGCTATATAAAATATGTTTCATTCATATTTCAGCTGCAGACAGCAAACACAATAATTGAAAACAAAATCATGATGATTCACTACATCTCCCCCGATGCATTTTACACCTGCTAACCAAGGTCAGCAATAAATTACAATAACTTAGTACACCAGACAGTTGGCAAGCTAACAGTTTTGAAAGCCCTTTCCAGACTCAAGTTTATAGCTTATCTGAGGCTGACATTACCATGCAGTTCAGTGACATTAACATAATATTTCTCTGATAGAAGTTTGTGTGTGTGTAGATATAGACAACAACATATATACATATAAATATATATATATCTCTAAAGAGACATGAGTGTAAATGTGTGCAAAACCAATTTTTTCTACTTCAGTGACTAACAGACTGCAAACTAAAAACCTGAAGCACTAGTTGGGTCAAAGTTTCTGAGAGAGCGTAGTTAAGGGGAACCTGGTTAAAAATGTGGGGGGAAAAAAATAAAGGAAATATTTGTTTTCATATATAGCATTTTAACTGCAAACTTTCTGAGTAAAACTAGAAAAAAAAGTAAGGATTTAATTGTCATATTTAAAAAATTAAGGGCAAAATAAGAATAATTCTAAGGGTTTCTACGAAGATTTTCACCTGTTTCTTTTCTGTATCTTCTTGTAATAAAATAAAAAACCACAAAGAACAAAGCCAAAAAGGATGAGTCAATCCCTTAAAGAAAATAATGAAGAAACTGGACATTAAATTTCANTGACATAAAAGGAACTTCTGCTCACAAAAAATCACATGTTGATGTAATATAATTTTAAAGAAAGGTGATTTTAATAAAGAATTCTCTTTATACGGGAGGCATTTTTTAGATTTCTATCCTGCAGACTATGATGACAACTCAATAATGACTGTGCCAGACCCCTATATTATTAAGATTTAATATGGCAAAATTTCCAGAAATGTGTTTTTTGAAATATTATGAGTCAAAAATTGTTCCTCTGAAGCTGAATCTCATCAACAGTTTTTTATGAATTTGAATTCAAAGAATTATACATAGAATGATAAAAAAAAAAGAAAAAAGAAGTAAAAAAAGAATGAAAACAAGAAAGCTAGCAAATTAGTTATCAAGTCCCTACATACAGCAGATATATGGTTATTATGCCATACTCCTACTACAGAAATAGGTTACTTCTTTTTAAACCTTTTGAAGTTTGTGGTTTTGTAGTTGAGAATAGAATAAAATTAATTTTGATTGCATATGTATTAAGCTGTAAAATCTAGAAGTTCTGCCTTGAAATACCAGCTAAAGTATTGGTACTTATCTGACTGCACTAAGTTGAAAGGATATAATATTCTAAATATTAATATTTTAGCAATTTAACAATAACTCTACAAATTAAACTTTTTTTCTTCTCAAAATCAATATGTTTAACTCTCCTAAAGTGTGATATAAATATATATATTTATAT